>JBBPBR010001926.1:328965-438017 GCA_037974775.1 Cicer pinnatifidum | reverse complement strand
CCTAATTGGACAAGAATATGCCTAGGGAGGACGAAAATGACCTAATTGATCATCCAATGACACAAACACACCTATTGGATGCACAAGATTGGTTAAAACTCTAATTGGACAAGAATAAGCCTAGGGAGGACGAAAATGACCTAATTGATCATCCAATGACACAAACACACCTATTGGATGCACAAGATTGGTTAAAAACCCTAATTGGACAAGAATAAGCCTATGGAGGAAGAAAATGACCTAATTGATCATCCAATGACACAAACACACCTATTGGATGCACAAGATTGGTAAAAAAAACCCTAATCGGACAAGAATAAGCCTAGGGAGGACGAAAATGACCTAATTAATCCTCCATTGACACAAACACACCTATTGGATGCACAAGATTGGTTAAAAACCCTAATTGGACAAGAATATGCCTTGAGAGGACGAAAATGACTTAAATGTTAATCCAATGACAATAATGAACTTATTGGATGAACAAGATTGGTTAAAAACCCTAATTGGACAAGAATAAGCCTAGGGAGGACCAAAATGACCTAATTGATCCTCCAATGACACAAACACACCTATTGGATGCACAAGATTGGTTAAAAACACTAATTGGACAAGAATATGCCTAGGGAGGACGAAAATGACCTAATTGATCATCCAATGACACAAATGAACTTATTGGATGCACAAGATTGGTTAAAGACCCTAATTGGACAAGAATAGGCTTAGGGAGGACGAAAATGACCTAATTGATAATCCAATGACACAAACACACCTATTGGATGCACAAGATTGGTTAAAAACCCTAATTGGACAAGAATATGCCTAGGGAGGACGAAAATGACCTAAATGTTAATCCAATGACACAAATGAACTTATTGGATGCACAATATTGGTTAAAAACCCTAATTGGACAAGAATATGCCTAGGGAGGACGAAAATGACCTAATTGATCATCCAATGACACAAATGAACTTATTGGATGCACAAGATTGGTTAAAAACCCTAATTGGACAAGAATAAGCCGAGGGAGGACGAAAATGACCTAATTGATCATCCAATGACACAAACACACCTATTGGATGCACAAGATTGGTTAAAAACCCTAGTTGGACAAGAATAAGCCTAGGGAGGACGAAAATGACCTAATTGATCATCCAATGACACAAATGAACTTATTGGCAGCACTAGATTGGTTAAAAACCCTAATTGGACAAGAATAAGCCTAGGGAGGACGAAAATGACCTAATTGATCATCCAATGACACAAACACACCTATTGGATGCACAAGATTGGTTAAAAACCCTAATTGGACAAGAATATGCCTAGGGAGGACAAAAATTACCTAAATTGATCATCCAATGACACAAACACACCTATTGGATGCACAAGATTGGTTAAAAACCCTAATTGGACAAGAATATGCCTAGGGAGGACGAAAATGACCTAAATGTTAATCCAATGACACAAATGAACTTATTGGATGCACAATATTGGTTAAAAACCCTAATTGGACAAGAATATGCCTAGGGAGGATGAAAATGACCAAATTGATCATCCAATGACACTAACACACCTATTGGATGCACAAGATTGGTTAAAAACCCTAATTGGACAAGAATATGCCTAGGGAGGACGAAAATGACCTAATTGATCATCCAATGACACAAAGACACCTATTGGAGGCACAAGATTGGTTAAAAACCCTAATTGGACAAGAATAAGCCTAGGGAGGACGAAAATGACCTAATTGATCATCCAATGACACAAACACACCTATTGGATGCATAAGATTGTTCAAAAACCCTAATTGGACAAGAATATGCCTAGGGAGGACGAAAATGACCTAATTGATCATCCAATGACACAAACACACCTATTGGATGCACAAGATTGGTTAAAACCCTAATTGGACAAGAATAAGCCTAAGGAGGACGAAAATGACCTAATTGATCATCCAATGACACAAACACACCTATTGGATGCACAAGATTGGTTAAAAACCCTAATTGGACAAGAATAAGCCTATGGAGGAAGAAAATGACCTAATTGATCATCCAATGACACAAACACACCTATTGGATGCACAAGATTGGTAAAAAAAACCCTAATCGGACAAGAATAAGCCTAGGGAAGACGAAAATGACCTAATTGATCATCCATTGACACAGACACACCTATTGGATGCACAAGATTGGTTAAAAACCCTAATTGGACAAGAATATGCCTAGGGTGGACGAAAATGACCTAAATGTTAATCCAATGACACAACTCAACTTATTAGATGCACAAGATTGGTTAAAAACCCTAATTGGACAAGAATAAGCCTAGGGAGGACGAAAATGACCTAATTGATCATCCAATGACACAAACACACCAATTGGATGCACAAGATTGGTTAAAAACCCTAATTGGACAAGAATAAGCCTAGGGAGGACGAAAATGACCTAATTGATCATCCAATGACACAAACACACTTATTGGATGCACAAGATTGGTTAAAAACCCTAATTGGACAAGAATATGCCTAAGGAGAACTAAAATGACCTAAATTGATTATCCAGTGACACAAAAACACCTATTGGATGCACAAGATTGGTTAAAAACCCTAATTGGACAAGAATATGCCTAGCGAGGACGAAAATGACCTAAATATTAATTCAATGACATAAACAAACTTATTGGATGCACAAGATTGGTTAAAAACCCTAATTGGACAAGAATAAGCCTAGGGAGGACGAAAATGACCTAATTGATCATCCAATGACACAAACACACCTATTGGATGCACAAGATTGGTTAAAAACCCTAATTGGACTAGAATATGCCTTGGGAGGACGAAAATGACCTAAATATTAATTCAATGACATAAACAAAGTTATTCGATGCACAAGATTGGTTAAAAACCCTTATTGGACAAGAATAAGCATAGGGAGGACGAAAATGACCTAATTGATCATCCAATGACACAAACACACCTATTGGATGCACAAGATTGGTTAAAAACCCTAATTGGACAAGAATAATCCTAGGGAGGACGAAAATGACCTAATTGATCATCCAATGACACAAACACACCTATTGGATGCACAAGATTGGTTAAAAACCCTAGTTGGACAAGAATATGCCTAGGGAGGACAAAAATGACCTAATTGATCATCCAATGACACAAACACACCTATTGGATGTACAAGATTGGTTAAAAACCCTAATTGGACAAGAATATGCCTAGGGAGGACGAAAATGACCTAATTGATCATCCAATGACACAAACACACCTATTGGATGCACAAGATTGGTTAAAACCCTAATTGGACAAGAATAAGCCTAAGGAGGACGAAAATGACCTAATTGATCATCCAATGACACTAACACACCTATTGGATGCACAAGATTGGTTAAAAACCCTAATTGGACAAGAATAAGCCTATGGAGGAAGAAAATGACCTAATTGATCATCCAATGACACAAACACACCTATTGGATGCACAAGATTGGTAAAAAAACCCTAATCGGACAAGAATAAGCCTAGGGAAGACGAAAATGACCTAATTGATCATCCATTGACACAGACACACCTATTGGATGCACAAGATTGGTTAAAAACCCTAATTGGACAAGAATATGCCTAGGGTGGACGAAAATGACCTAAATGTTAATCCAATGACACAACTCAACTTATTAGATGCACAAGATTGGTTAAAAACCCTAATTGGACAAGAATAAGCCTAGGGAGGACGAAAATGACCTAATTGATCATCCAATGACACAAACACACCTATTGGATGCACATGATTGGTTAAAACCCCTAATTGGACAAGAATAAGCCTAGGGAGGAAGAAAATGACCTAATTGATCATCCAGTGACACAAACACACCTATTGGATGCAAAAGATTGGTAAAAAACCCTAATTGGACAAGAATAAGCCTAGGGAGGACGAAAATGACGTAATTGATCATCCATTGACACAAACACACCTATTGGATGCACAAGATTGGTTAAAAACCCTAATTGGACAATAATATGCCTAGGGAGGACGAAAATGACCTAAATGTTAATCCAATGACACAAATGAACTTATTGGATGCACAAAATTGGTTAAAAACCCTAATTGGAAAAGAATAGGCCTAGGGAGGATGAAAATGACCTAATTGATCGTCCAATGACACAAACACACCTATTGGATGCACAAGATTGGTTAAAAACCCTAATTGGACAAGAATATGCCTAGGGAGGACGAAAATGACCTAAATGTTAATCCAATGACACAAATGAACTTATATGATGCACAAGATTGGTTAAAAACCCTAGTTGGACAAGAATAAGCCTTGGGAGGAAGAAAATGACCTAAATGTTAATCCAATGACACAACTCAACTTATTGGATGCACAAGATTGGTTAAAAACCCTAATTGGACAAGAATATGCCTAGGGAGGACGAAAATGACCTAAATGTTAATCCAATGACACAAATGAACTTATTGGATGCACAAAATTGGTTAAAAACCCTAATTGGACAAGAATAAGCCTAGGGAGGATGAAAATGACCTAATTGATCATCCAATGACACAAACACACCTATTGGATGCACAAGATTGGTTAAAAACCCCAATTGGACAAGAATATGCCTAGGGAGGACGAAAATGACCTAAATGTTAATCCAATGACACAAATGAACTTATTGGATGCACAAGATTGGTTAAAAACCCTAATTGGACAAGAATAAGCCTAGGGAGGACGAAAATGACCTAAATGTTAATCCATTGAAACAACTCAATTTATTGGATGCACAAGATTGGTTAAAAACCCTAATTGGACAAGAATAAGCCTAGGGAGGACGAAAATGACCTAATTGATCATCCAATGACACAAACACACCTATTGGATGCACAAGATTGGTTAAAAACCCTAATTGGACAAGAATAAGCCTATGGAGGAAGAAAATGACCTAATTGATCATCCAATGACACAAACACACCTATTGGATGCACAAGATTGGTTAAAAACTCTAATTGGACAAGAATAAGCTGAAGGAGGACGAAAATGACCTAATTGATCATCAAATGACACAAACACACATATTGGATGCACAAGATTGGTTAAAAACCCTAGTTGGACAAGCATATGCCTAGGGAGGACGAAAATGACCTAATTGATCATCCAAGGACACAAATGAACTTATTGGATGCACAAGATTGGTTAAAAACCCTAATTGGACAAGAATAAGCATAGGGAGTACGAAAATGACCTAATTGATCATCCAATGACACAAACACACCTATTGGATGCATAAGATTGGTTAAAAACCCTAATTGGACAAGAATATGCCTAGGGAGGACGAAAATGACCTAAATGTTAATCCAATGACACAAATGAACTTATTGGACGCACAAGATTGGTTAAAAACCCTAATAGGACAAGAATAAGCCTAGGGAGTACGAAAATGACCTAATTGATCATCCAATGACACAAACACACCTATTGGATGCACAAGATTGGTTAAAAACCCTAATTGGACAAGAATATGCCTAGGGAGGACGAAAATGACCTAAATATTAATTTAATGACACAAACAAACTTATCGAATGCCCAAGATTGGTTAAAAACCCTAATTGGACAAGAATAAGCGTAGGGAGGATGAAAATGACCTAATTGATCATCCAATGACACAAACACACCTATTGGATGCACAAAATTGGTTAAAAACCCTAATTGGACAAGAATAAGCCTAGGGAGGATGAAAATGACCTAATTGATCATCCAATGACACAAACACACCTATTGGATGCACAAGATTGGTTAAAAACCCTAATTGGACAAGAATATGCATAGGGAGGACGAAAATGACCTAATTGATCATCCAATGACACAACACACCTATTGGATGCACAAGATTGGTTAAAAACCCTAATTGGACAAGAATATGCCTAGGGAGGACGAAAATGACCTAATTGATCATCCAATGACACAAACACACCTATTAGATGCACAAGATTGGTTAAAAACACTAATTGGACAAGAATAAGCCTAGGGAGGACGAAAATGACCTAATTGATCATCCAATGACACAAACACACCTATTGGATGCACAAGATTGGTTAAAAACCCTAATTGGACAAGAATAATCCTAGGGAGGAAGAAAATGACCTAATTGATCATCCAATGACACAAACACACCTATTGGATGCACAAGATTGGTTAAAAACCCTAATTGGACAAGAATATGCCTAGGGAGGACGAAAATGACCTAATTGATCATCCAATGACACAAATGAACTTATTGGATGCACAAAATTGGTTAAAAACCCTAATTGGACAAGAATAAGCCTAGGGAGGATGAAAATGACCTAATTGATCATCCAATGACACAAACACACCTATTGGATGCACAAGATTGGTTAAAAACCCTAATTGGACAAGAATATGCCTAGGGAGGACGAAAATGACCTAAATGTTAATCCAATGACACAAATGAACTTATTGGATGCACAAGATTGGTTAAAAACCCTAATTGAACAAGAATAAGCATAGGGAGGACGAAAATGACCTAACTGATCATCCAATGACACAAACACACGTATTGGATGCAAAAGATTGGTTAAAAACCCTAATTGGACAAGAATATGCCTAGGGAGGACGAAAATGACCTAATTGATTATCCAATGACACAAATGAACTTATTGGATGCACAAGACTGGTTAAAAACCCTAATTGGACAAGAATAGGCCTAGGGAGGATGAAAATGACCTAATTGATCATCCAATGACACAAACACACCTATTGGATGCACAAGATTGGTTAAAAACCCTAATTGGACAAGAATATGCCTAGGGAGGACGAAAATGACCTAAATGTTAATCCAATGACACAAATGAACTTATTGGATGCACAAGATTGGTTAAAAACCCTAATTGGACAAGAATAAGCTTAGGGACGACGAAAATGACCTAATTGATCATCCAATGACACAAACATACCAATTGGATGCACAAGATTGGTTAAAAACCCTAATTGGACAAGAATATGCCTAGGGAGGACGAAAATGACCTAAATATTAATTCAATGACACAAACAAACTTATCGGATGCACAAGATTAGTTAAAAACCCTAATTGGACAAGAATAAGCCTAGGGAGGACGAAAATGACCTAAATGTTAATCCAATGACACAACTCAACTTATTGGATGCACAAGATTGGTTAAAAACCCTAATTGGACAAGAATAAGCCTAGGGAGGACGAAAATGACCTAATTGATCATCCAATGACACAAACACACCTATTGGATGCATAAGATTGTTCAAAAACCCTAATTGGACAAGAATATGCCTAGGGAGGACGAAAATGACCTAATTGATCATCCAATGACACAAACACACCTATTGGATGCACAAGATTGGTTAAAACCCTAATTGGACAAGAATAAGCCTAAGGAGGACGAAAATGACCTAATTGATCATCCAATGACACAAACACACCTATTGGATGCACAAGATTGGTTAAAAACCCTAATTGGACAAGAATAAGCCTATGGAGGAAGAAAATGACCTAATTGATCATCCAATGACACAAACACACCTATTGGATGCACAAGATTGGTAAAAAAAACCCTAATCGGACAAGAATAAGCCTAGGGAAGACGAAAATGACCTAATTGATCATCCATTGACACAGACACACCTATTGGATGCACAAGATTGGTTAAAAACCCTAATTGGACAAGAATATGCCTAGGGTGGACGAAAATGACCTAAATGTTAATCCAATGACACAACTCAACTTATTAGATGCACAAGATTGGTTCAAAACCCTAATTGGACAAGAATAAGCCTAGGGAGGACGAAAATGACCTAATTGATCATCCAATGACACAAACACACCTATTGGATGCACAAGATTGGTTAAAACCCCTATTTGGACAAGAATAAGCCTAGGGAGGAAGAAAATGACCTAATTGATCATCCAGTGACACAAACACACCTATTGGATGCAAAAGATTGGTAAAAAACCCTAATTGGACAAGAATAAGCCTAGGGAGGACGAAAATGACGTAATTGATCATCCATTGACACAAACACACCTATTGGATGCACAAGATTGGTTAAAAACCCTAATTGGACAATAATATGCATAGGGAGGACGAAAATGACCTAAATGTTAATCCAATGACACAAATGAACTTATTGGATGCACAAAATTGGTTAAAAACCCTAATTGGACAAGAATAAGCCTAGGGAGGATGAAAATGACCTAATTGATCATCCAATGACACAAACACACCTATTGGATGCACAAGATTGGTTAAAAACCCTAATTGGACAAGAATATGCCTAGGGAGGACGAAAATGACCTAAATGTTAATCCAATGACACAAATGAACTTATTGGATGCACAAGATTGGTTAAAAACCCTAATTGGACAAGAATAAGCCTATGGAGGAAGAAAATGACCTAAATGTTAATCCAATGACACAACTCAACTTATTGGATGCACAAGATTGGTTAAAAACCCTAATTGGACAAGAATAGGCCTAGGGAGGACGAAAATGACCTAATTGATCATCCAATGACACAAACACACCTATTGGATGCACAAGATTGGTTAAAAACCCTAATTGGACAAGAATATGCCTAAGGAGGATGAAAATGACCTAATTGATCATCCAATGACACAAACACACCTATTAGATGCACAAGATTGGTTAAAAACCCTAATTGGACAAGAATATGCCTAGGGAAGACGAAAATGACCTAATTGATCATCCAATGACACAAACACACCTATTGGATGCACAAGATTGGTTAAAAACCTTAATTGGACAAGAATAAGCCTAGGGAGGACGAAAATGACCTAATTGATCATCCAATGACACAAACACACCTATTGGAAGCACAAGATTGGTTAAAAACCCTAATTGGACAAGAAGAAGCCAAGGGAGGACAAAAATGACCAAATTGATCATCGAATGACACAAACAAACCTATTGGATGCACAAGATTGGTTAAAAACCCTAATTGAACAAGAATAAGCCTAGGGAGGACGAAAATGACCTAATTGATCATCCAATGACACAAACACACCTATTGGATGCACAAGATTGGTTAAAAACCCTAATTGGACAAGAATAAGCCTAGGGAGGACGAAAATGACCTAATTGATCATCCAATGACACAAACACACCTATTGGATGCAGAAGATTGGTTAAAAACCCTAGTTGGACAAGAATATGCCTAGGGAGGACGAAAATGACCTAATTGATCATCCAATTACACATATGAACTTATTAGATGCACAAGATTGGTTAAAAACCCTAGTTGTACAAGAATATACATATGGAGGACGAAAATGACCTAATTGATCATCCAATGACACAAATGAAATTATTGGATGCACAAGATTTGTTAAAAACCCTAATTGGACAAGAATAAGCCTAGGGAGGACGAAAATGACCTAATTGATCATCCAATGACACAAACACACCTATTGGATGCACAAGATTAATTAAAAACCCTAATTGGACAAGAATAAGCCTAGGGAGGACGAAAATGACCTAATTGATCATCCAATGACACAAACACACCTATTGGATGCACAAGATTGGTTAAAAACCCTAATTGGACAAGAATAAGCCTAGGGAGGACGAAAATGACCTAATTGATCATCCAATGACACAAACACACCTATTGGATGCACAAGATTGGTTAAAAACCCTAATTGGACAAGAATAAGCCTAGGGAGGACGAAAATGACCTAATTGATCATCCAATGACACAAACACACCTATTGGATGCACAAGATTGGTTTAAAACCCTAGTTGATCAAGAATATGCCTAGGAAGGACGAAAATGACCTAATTGATCATCCAATGACACAAATGAACTTATTGGATGCACAAGATTGGTTAAAAACCCTAATTGGACAAGAATAAGCCTAGGGAGGACGAAAATGACCTAATTGATCATCCAATGACACAAACACACCTATTGGATGCACAAGATTGGTTAAAAACCCTAATTGGACAAGAATAAGCCTAGGGAGGACGAAAATGACCTAATTGATCATCCAATGACACAAACACACCTATTGGATGCACAAGATTGGTTAAAAACCCTAATTGGACAAGAATAAGCCTAGGGAGAACGAAAATGACTCAAATGTTAATCCAATGACACAACTCTACTTATTGGATGCACAAGATTGGTTAAAAACCCTAATTGGACAAGAATAAGCCTAGGGAGGACGAAAATGACCTAATTGATCATCCAATGACACAAACACACCTATTGGATGCACAAGATTGGTTAAAAACCCTAATTGGACAAGAATCAGCCTAGGGAGAATGAAAATGACCTAAATGTTAATCCAATGACACAACTCAACTTATTGGATGCACAAGATTGGTTAAAAACCCTAATTGGACAAGAATAAGCCTAGGGAGGACGAAAATGACCTAATTGATCATCCAATGACACAAACACACCTATTGGATGCACAAGATTGGTTAAAAACCCTAATTGGACAAAAATATGCCAGAATATGCCTAGGGAGGACGTAAATGACCTAATTGATCATCCAATGACACAAATGAACTTATTGGATGCACAACTTTGGTTAAAAACCCTAATTGGACAAGAATATGCCTAGGGAGGACGAAAATGACCTAAATGTTAATCCAATGAAACAAACACACCTATTGGATACACACGATTGGTTAAAAACCCTAATTGGACAAGAATATGCCTAGGGAGGACGAAAATGACCTAAATGTTAATCCAATGACACAACTCAACTTATTGGATGCACAAGATTGGTTAAAAACCCTAATTGGACAAGAATATGCCTAGGGAGGATGAAAATGACCTAAATGTTAATCCAATGACACAAATGAACTTATTGGATGCACAAAATTGGTTAAAAACCCTAATTGGACAAGAATAAGCCTAGGGAGGATGAAAATGACCTAATTGATCATCCAATGACACAAACACACCTATTGGATGCACAAGATTGGTTAAAAACCCTAATTGGACAAGAATATGCCTAGGGATGACGAAAATGACCTAAATGTTAATACAATGACACAAATGAACTTATTGGATGCACAAGATTGGTTAAAAACCCTAATTGGACAAGAATAAGCCTAGGGAGGAAGAAAATGACCTAAATGTTAATCCAATGACACAACTCAACTTATTGGATGCACAAGATTGGTTAAAAACCCTAATTGGACAAGAATATGCCTAGGGAGGATGAAAATGACCTAAATGTTAATCCAATGACACAAATGAACTTATTGGATGCACAAAATTGGTTAAAAACCCTAATTGGACAAGAATAAGCCTAGGGAGGATGAAAATGACCTAATTGATCATCCAATGACACAAACACACCTATTGGATGCACAAGATTGGTTAAAAACCCTAATTGGACAAGAATATGCCTAGGGAGGACGAAAATGACCTAAATGTTAATCCAATGACACAAATGAACTTATTGGATGCACAAGATTGGTTAAAAACCCTAATTGGACAAGAATAAGCCTATGGAGGAAGAAAATGACCTAAATGTTAATCCAATGACACAACTCAACTTATTGGATGCACAAGATTGGTTAAAAACCCTAATTGGACAAGAATAGGCCTAGGGAGGACGAAAATGACCTAATTGATCATCCAATGACACAAACACACCTATTGGATGCACAAGATTGGTTAAAAACCCTAATTGGACAAGAATATGCCTAAGGAGGATGAAAATGACCTAATTGATCATCCAATGACACAAACACACCTATTAGATGCACAAGATTGGTTAAAAACCCTAATTGGACAAGAATATGCCTAGGGAAGACGAAAATGACCTAATTGATCATCCAATGACACAAACACACCTATTGGATGCACAAGATTGGTTAAAAACCTTAATTGGACAAGAATAAGCCTAGGGAGGACGAAAATGACCTAATTGATCATCCAATGACACAAACACACCTATTGGATGCACAAGATTGGTTAAAAACCCTAACTGGACATGAATATGCCTAGGGAGGACGAAAATTACCTAATTGATCATCCAATGACACAAACACACCTATTGGATGCACAAGATTGGTTAAAAACCCTAATTGGACAAGAATATGCCTAGGGAGGACGAAAATGACCTAAATGTTAATCCAATGACACAAATGAACTTATTGGATGCACAAGATTGCTTAGAAACCCTAATTGGACATGAATAAGCCTAGGGAGGACGAAAATGACCTAATTGATCATCCAATGACACAAACACACCTATTGGATGCAAAAGATTGGTTAAAAACACTAATTGGACAAGAATATGCCTAGTTGGGACGAAAATGACCTAAATATTAATTCAATGACACAAACAAAGTTATTGGATGCACAAGATTGGTGAATAACCCTAATTGGACAAGAATAAGCCTAGGGAGAACGAAAATGACCTAAATGTTAATCCAATGACACAACTCAACTTATTGGATGCACAAGATTGGTAAAAAAACCCTAATTGGGCAAGAATAAGCCTAGGGAGGACGAAAATGACCTAATTGATCATCCAATGATACAAACACACCTATTGGATGCACAAGATTGGTTAAAAACCCTAGTTGGACAAGAAAATGCCTAGGTAGGACGAAAATGACCTAATTGATCATCCAATGACACTAATGAACTTATTGGATGCACAAGATTGGTTAAAAACCCTAATTGGACAAGAATAAGCCTAGGGAGGACGAAAATGACCTAATTGATCATCCAATGACACAAACACACCTATTGGATGCACAAGATTGGTTAAAAACCTTAACTGGACAAGAATATGCCTAGGGAGGACGAAAATGACCTAATTGATCATCCAATGACACAAACACACCTATTGGATGCACAAGATTGGTTTAAAACCCTAATTGGACAAGAATATGCCTAGGGAGGACGAAAATGACCTAATTAATCATCCAATGACACAAACACACCTATTGGATGCACAAGATTGGTTAAAAACCCTAATTGGACAAGAATATGCCTAGGGAGGACGAATATGACCTAAATGTTAATCCAATAACACAAATGAACTTATTGGATGCACAAGATTGGTTAAAAACCCTAATTGGACATGAATAAGCCTAGGGAGAACGAAAATGATCTAAATGTTAATCCAATGACACAACTCAACTTATTGGATGCACAAGATTGGTTAAAAACCCTAATTGGACAAGAATAAGCCTAGGGAGGACGAAAATGACCTAATTGATCATCCAATGACACAAACACACCTATTGGATGCACAAGATTGGTTAAAAACCCTAATTGGACAAGAATAAGCCTAGGGAGGACGAAAATGACCTAATTGATCATCCAATGACACAAACACACCTATTGGATGCACAAGATTGGTTAAAAACCCTAATTGGACAAGAATATGTCTAGGGAGGACGAAAATGACCTAAATATTAATTCAATGACACAAACAAACTTATCGGATGCACAAGATTAGTTAAAAACCATAATTGGACAAGAATAAGCCTAGGGAGGACGAAAATGACCTAATTGATCATCCAATGACACAAACACACCTATTGGATGCACAAGATTGGTTAAAAACCCTAATTGGACAAGAATAAGCCTAGGGAGGACGAAAATGACCTAATTGATCATCCAATGACACAAACACACCTATTGGATGCACAAGATTGGTTAAAAACCCTAATTTGACTAGAATAAGCCTAGGGAGGACGAAAATGACCTAATTGATCATCCATTGCCACAAACACACCTAATGGATGCACAAGATTGGTTAAAAACGCTAATTGGACAAGAATATGCCTAGGGAGGACGAAAATGACCTAATTGGTCATCCAATGACACAAACACACCTATTGGATGCACAAGATTGGTTAAAAACCCTAATTGGACAAGAATAAGCCTAGGGAGGACGAAAATAACCTAATTGATCATCCAATGACACAAACACACCTATTGGATGCACAAGATTGGTTAAAAACCCTAATTGGACAAGAATATGCCTAGGGAGGACGAAAATGACCTAAATGTTAATCCAATGACACAAATGAACTTATTGGATGCACAAGATTGGTTAAAAACCCTAATTGGACAAGAAAAAAAGCCTAGGGAGCAAGAAAATGACCTAAATGTTAATCCAATGACACAACTCAACTTATTGGATGCACAAGATTGGTTAAAAACCCTAATTGGACAAGAATAAGCCTATGGAGGACGAAAATGACCTAATTGATCAACCAATGACACAAACACACCTAATTGATGCACAAGATTGGTTAAAAACCCTAATTGGACAAGAATAAGCCTAGGGATGACGAAAATGACCTAAATGTTAATCCAATGACACAACTCAACTTATTGGATGCACAAGATTGGTTAAAAACCCTAATTGGACAAGAATAAGCCTAGGGAGGATGAAAATGACCTAATTGATCATCCAATGACACAAACACACCTATTGGATGCACAAGATTGGTTAAAAACCCTAATTGGACAAGAATATGCCTAGGGAGGACGAAAATGACCTAAATATTAATTTAATGACACAAACAAAGTTATCGGATGCCCAAGATTGGTTAAAAACCCTAATTGGACAAGAATAAGCCTAGGGAGGACGAAAATGACCTAATTGATCATCCAATGACACAAACACACCTATTGGATGCACAAGATTGGTTAAAAACCCTAATTGGACAAGAATATGCCTAGGGAGGACGAAAATGACCTAAATGTTAATCCAATGACACAAATGAACTTATTGGATGCACAAGATTGGTTAAAAACCCAAATTGGACAAGAAAAAGCCTAGGGAGGATGAAAATGACCTAATTGATCATCCAATGACACAAACACGCATATTGGATGTACAAGATTGGTTAAAAACCCTAATTGGACAAGAATAAGCCTAGGGAGGACGAAAATGACCTAATTGATCATCCATTGCCACAAACACACCTATTGGATGCACAAGATTGGTTAAAAACCCTAATTGGACAAGAATAAGCCTAGGGAGGACGAAAATGACCTAATTGATCATCCATTGCCACAAACACACCTATTGGATGCACAAGATTGGTTAAAAACCCTAATTGGACAAGAATAAGCCTAGGGAGGAGGAAAATGACGTAAATGTTAATCCAATGACACAACTCAACTTATTGGATGCACAAGATTGGTTAAAAACCCTAATTGGACAAGAATAAGCCTAGGGAGGACGAAAATGACCTAATTGATCATCCAATGACACAAACACACCTATTGGATGCACAAGATTGGTTAAAAACCCTAATTGGACAAGAATAAGCCTAGGGAGGACGAAAATGACCTAATTGATCATCCAATGACACAAACACACCTATTGGATGCACAAGATTGGTTAAAAACCCTAATTGGACAAGAATATGCCTAGGGAGGACGAAAATGACCTAAATGTTAATCCAATGACACAAATGAACTTATTGGATGCACAAGATTGGTTAAAAACCTAATTCGACAAAAATAAGCCTAGGGAGAATGAAAATGACCTAAATATTAATCCAATGACACAACTCAACTTATTGGATGCACAAGATTGGTTAAAAACCCTAATTGGACAAGAATAACCCTAGGGAGGACGAAAATGACCTAATTGATCATCCAATGACACAAACACACCTATTGGATGCACAAGATTGGTTAAAAACCCTAATTGGACAAGAATAAGCCTAGGGAGGACGGAAATGACCTAATTGATCATCCAATGACACAAACACACCTATTGGATGCACAAGATTGGTTAAAAACCCTAATTGGACAAGAATATGCCTAGAGAGGACGAAAATGACCTAATTGATCATCCAATGACACAAACACACCTATTGGATGCTAAAGATCGGTTAAAAACCCTAATTGGACAAGAATAAGCCTAGGGAGGACGAAAATGACCTAATTGATCATCCAATGACACAAACACACCTATTGGATGCACAAGATTGGTTAAAAACCCTAATTAAACAAGAATAAGCCTAGGGAGGACGAAAATGACCTAATTGATCATCCAATGAGACAAACACACTTATTGGAAGCACAAGATTGGTTAAAAACCCTAATTGGACAAGAATAAGCCTAGGGAGGACGAAAATGACCTAAATGTCAATTCAATGACACAACTCAACTTATTGGATGCACAAGATTGGTTAAAAACCCTAATTGGACAAGAATAAGCCTAGGGAGGACGAAAATGACCTAATTGATCATCCAATGACACAAACACACCTATTGGATGCACAAGATTGGTTAAAAACCCTAATTGGACAAGAATGTGCCTAGAGAGATCGAAAATGACCTAAATTGATCATCCAATGACACAAACACACCTATTGGATGCACAAGATTGGTTAAAAACCCTAATTGGACAAGAATATGCCTAGGGAGGACGAAAATGACCTAAATGTTAATCCAATGACACAAATGAACTTATTGGATGCACAAGATTGGTTAAAAACCCTAATTGGACAAGAATAAGCCTAGGGAGGACGAAAATGACCTAAATGTTAATCCAATGACACAACTTAACTTATTGGATGCACAAGATTGGTTAAAAACCCTAATTGGACAAGAATATGCCTAGGGAGGACGAAAATGACCTAATTGATCATCCAAAGACATAAATGAACTTATTGGATGCACAAGATTAGTCAAAAACCCTAATTGGACCAGAATATGCCTAAGGAGGACGAAAATAACCTAATTGATCATCCAATGACACAAACACACCTATTGGATGCACAAGATTGGTTAAAAACCCTAATTGGACAAGAATATGCCTAGGGAGGACGAAAATGACCTAAATGTTAATCCAATGACACAAATGAACTTATTGGATGCACAAGATTGGTTAAAAACCCTAATTGGACAAGAATAAGCATAGGGAGGGCGAAAATGACCCAATTGATCATCCAATGATACAAACACACCTATTGGAAGAACAAGAATGGTTAAAAACCCTAATTGGACAAGAATATGCCTAGGGAGGACGAAAATGACCTAAATGTTAATCCAACAACACAAATGTACTTATGGGATGCACAAGATTGGTTAAAAACCCTAATTGGACAAGAATAAGCCTAGGGAGGACGAAAACAACCTAATTGATCATCCAATGACACAAACACACCTATTGGATGCACAAGATTGGTTAAAAACCCTAATTGGACAAGAATATGCCTAGGGAGGACGAAAATGACCTAAATATTAATTCAATGACACAAACAAAGTTATTGGATGCACAAGATTGGTTAAAAACCCTAATTGGACAAGAATAAGCATAGGGAATACGAAAATGACCCAATTGATCATCCAATGACACAAACACACCTATTGGATGCACAAGATTGGTTAAAAACCCTAATTGGACAAGAATATGCCTAGGGAGGACGAAAATGACCTAAATGTTAATCCAATGACACAAATGAACTTATTTGATGCACAAGATTGGTTAAAAACCCTAATTGGACAAGAATAAGCCTAGGGAGGACGAAAATGACCTAATTGATCATCCAATGACACAAACACACCTATTGGATGCACAAGATTGGTTAAAAACCCTAGTTGGACAAGAATAAGCCTAGGGAGGACGAAAATGACCTAACTGATCATCCAATGACACAAACACACCTATTGGATGCACAAGATTGGTTAAAAACCCTAATTGGACAAGAATATGCCTAGGGAGGACGAAAATGACCTAAATGTTAATCCAATGACACAAATGAACTTATTGGATGCACAAGATTGGTTAAAAACTCTAATTGGACAAGAATAAGCCTAGGGAGGACGCAAATGACCTAATTGATCATCCAATGACAGAAACACACCTATCGGATGCACAAGATTGGTTAAAAACCCTAATTGGACAAGAATAAGCATAGGGAGGACGAAAATGACCTTATTGATCATCCAATGACACAAACACACCTATTGGATGCACAAGATTGGTTAAAAACCCTAATTGGACAACAATATGCCTAGGTAGGACGAAAATGACCTAATTGATCATCCAATGACACAAACACACCTATTGGATGCACAAGATTGGTTAAAAACCCTAATTGGACAATAATATGCCTAGGGAGGACGAAAATGACCTAAATGTTAATCCAATGACACAAATGAACTTATTGGTTGCACAAGATTGGTTAAAAACCCTAATTGGACAAGAATAAGCCTAGGGAGGACGAAAATGACCTAATTGATCATCCAATGACACAAACACACCTATTGGATGCACAAGATTGGTTAAAATCCCTAATTGGACAAGAATATGTCTAGGGAGGACGAAAATGACCTAAATATTAATTCAATGACACAAACAAAGTTATTGGATGCACAAGATTGGTTAAAAACCATAATTGGATAAGAATAAGCCTAGGGAGGACGAAATTGACCTAATTGATCATCCAATCACACAAACACACCTATTGGATGCACAAGATTGGTTAAAAACCCTAATTGGACAAGAATAAGCCTAGGGAGGATGAAAATGACCTAATTGATCATCCAATGACACAAACACACCTATTGGATGCACAAGATTGGTTAAAAACCCTAATTGGACAAGAATATGCCTAGGGAGGACGAAAATGACCTAAATGTTAATCCAATGACACAAATGAACTTATTGGATGCACAAGATTTGTTAAAAACCCTAATTGGACAAGAATAAGCCTAGGGAGGACGAAAATGACTAAATGTTAATCCAATGACACAACTCAACTTATTGGATGCACAAGATTGATTAAAAACCCTAATTGGACAAGAATAAGCCTAGGGAGGACGAAAATGACCTAATTGATCATCCAATGACACAAACACACCTATTGGATGCACAAGATTGGTTAAAAACCCTAATTGGACAAGAATATGCCTAGGGAGGACGAAAATGACCTAAATATTAATTCAATGACACAAACAAAGTTATTGGATGCACAAGATTGGTTAAAAACCCTAATTTGACAAGAATCAGCCTAGTGAGGATGAAAATGACCTAATTGATCATCCAATGACACAAACACACCTATTGGATGCACAAGATTGGTTAAAAACCCTAATTGGACAAGAATATGCCTAGGGAGGACGAAAATGACCTAAATGTTAATCCAATGACACAAATGAACTTATTGGTTGCACAAGATTGGTTAAAAACCCTAATTGGACAAGAATAAGCCTTGGGAGGATGAAAATGACCTAATTGATCATCCAATGACACAAACACACCTATTGGATGCACAAGACTGGTTAAAAACCCTAGTTGGACAAGAATATGCCTAGGAAGGACAAAAATGACCTAATTGATCATCCAATGACACAAATGAACTTATTGGATGCACAAGATTTGTTAAAAACCCTAATTGGACAAGAATAAGCCTAGGGAGGACGAAAATGACCTAATTGATCATCCAATGACACAAACACACCTATTGGATGCACAAGATTGGTTAAAAACCCTAATTGGACAAGAATATGCCTAGGGAGGACGAAAATGACCTAAATGTTAATCCAATGACACAAATGAACTTATTGGATGCACAAGATTGGTTAAAAACCCTAGTTGGACAAGAATATGCCTAGGAAGGACGAAAATGACCTAATTGATCATCCAATGACACAAATTAACTTATTGGATGCACAAGATTGGTTAAAAACCCTAATTGGACAAGAATAAGCCTAGGGAGGACGAAAATGACATCATTGATCATCCAATGACACAAACACACCTATTGGATGCACAAGATTGGTTAAAAACCCTAATTGGACAAGAATAAGCCTAGGGAGGACGAAAATGACCTAATTGATCATCCAATGACACAAACACACCTATTGGATGCACAAGATTGGTTAAAAACCCTAATTGGACAAGAATATGCCTAGGGAGGGCGAAAATGATCTAAATATTAATTCAATGACACAAACAAAGTTATTGGATGCACAAGATTGGTTTAAAACCCTAATTGGACAAGAATCAGCCTAGGGAGGACGAAAATGACCTAATTGATCATCCAATGACACAGATGAACTTATTGGATGCACAAGATTGGTTAAAACCCCTAATTGGACAAGAATAAGCCTAGGGAGGACGAAAATGACCTAATTGATCATCCAATGACACAAACACACCTATTGGATGCACAAGATTGGTTAAAAACCCTAATTGGACAAGAATAATCCTAGGGAGGAAGAAAATGACCTAATTGATCATCCAATGACACAAACACACCTATTGGATGCACAAGATTGGTTAAAAACCCTAATTGGACAAGAATATGCCTAGGGAGGACGAAAATGACCTAATTGATCATCCAATGACACAAATGAACTTATTGGATGCACAAAATTGGTTAAAAACCCTAATTGGACAAGAATAAGCCTAGGGAGGATGAAAATGACCTAATTGATCATCCAATGACACAAACACACCTATTGGATGCACAAGATTGGTTAAAAACCCTAATTGGACAAGAATATGCCTAGGGAGGACGAAAATGACCTAAATGTTAATCCAATGACACAAATGAACTTATTGGATGCACAAGTTTGGTTAAAAACCCTAATTGGACAAGAATAAGCATAGGGAGGATCAAAATGACATAATTGATCATCCAATGACACAAACACACCTATTGGATGCACAAGATTGGTTAAAAACCCTAATTGGACAAGAATAAGCCTAGGGAGGACGAAAATGACCTAATTGATCATCCAATGACACAAACACACCTATTGGATGCACAAGATTGGTTAAAAACCCTAATTGGACTAGAATAAGCCTAAGGAGAACGAAAATGACCTAAATGTTAATCCAATGACACAACTCAACTTATTGGATGCACAAGATTGGTTAAATACCCTAATTGGGCAAGAATATGCCTAGGGAGGACAAAAATGACCTAAATGTTAATCCAATGACACAAACTCACCTATTGGATGCACAAGATTGGTTAAAAACCCTAATTGGACAAGAATAAGCATAGGGAGGACGAAAATGACCTAATTGATCATCCAATGACACAAACACACCTATTGGATGCACAAGATTGGTTAAAAACCCTAATTGGACAAGAATAAGCCTAGGGAGGAAGAAAATGACCTAAATTATCATCCAATGACACAAACACACCTATTGGATGCACAAGATTGGTTTAAAAACCTAATTGGACAAGAATAAGCATAGGGAGGATCAAAATTGCCTAATTGATCATCCAATGACACAAACACACCTATTGGATGCACAAGATTGGTTAAAAACCCTAATTGGACAAGAATATGCCTAGGGAGGACGAAAATGACCTAAATGTTAATCCAATGACACAAATGAACTTATTGGATGCACAAGTTTGGTTAAAAACCCTAATTGGACAAGAATAAGCCTAGGGAGGATCAAAATGACATAATTGATCATCCAATGACACAAACACACCTATTGGATGCACAAGATTGGTTAAAAACCCTAATTGGACAAGAATATGCCTAGGGAGGACGAAAATGACCTAAATGTTAATCCAATGACACAAATGAACTTATTGGATGCACAAGATTGGTTAAAAACACTTATTGGACAAGAATAAGCCTAGGGAGGATCAAAGTGACCTAATTGATCATCCAATGACACAAACACACCTATTGGATGCACAAGATTGGTTAAAAACCCTAATTGGACAAGAATAAGCCTAGGGAGGACGAAAATGACCTAATTGATCATCCAATGACACAAACACACCTATTGGATGCACAAGATTGGTTAAAAACCCTAGTTGGACAAGAATATGCCTAGGGAGGACGAAAATGACCTAATTCATCATCCAATGACACAAACGAACTTATTGGATGCACAAGATTGGTTAAAAACCCTAATTGGACAAGAATAAGCCTAGGGAGGACGAAAATGACCTAATTGATCATCCAATGACACAAACACACCTATTGGATGCACAAGATTGGTCAAAAACCCTAATTGGACAAGAATATGCCTAGGGAGGACGAAAATGACCTAAATATTAATTCAATGACATAAACAAACTTATTGGATGCACAAGATTGGTTAAAAATCCTAATTGGGCAAGAATAAGCCTAGGGAGGATGAAAATGACCTAATTGATCATCCAATGACACAAACACACCTATTGGATGCACAAGATTGGTTAAAAACCCTAATTGGACAAGAATATGCCTAGGGAGGACGAAAATGACCTAAATGTTAATCCAATGACACAAATGAACTTATTGGATGCACAAACCCTAATTGGACAAGAATAAGCCTAGGGAGGACGTAAATGACCTAAATATTAATTCAATGACATAAACAAACTTATTGGATGCACAAGATTGGTTAAAAACCCTAATTGGACAAGAATAAGCCTAGGGAGGACGAAAATGACCTAATTGATCATCCAATGACACAAACACACCTATTGGATGCACAAGATTGGTTAAAAACCCTAGTTGGACAAGAATATGCCTAGGGAGGACGAAAATGACCTAAATATTAATTCAATGACACAAACAAAGTAACTGGATGCACAAGATTGGTTAAAAACCCTAATTGGACAAGAATAAGCCTAGGGAGGACGAAAATGACCTAATTGATCATCCAATGACACAAACACACCTATTGGATGCACAAGATTGGTTAAAAACCCTAGTTGGACAAGAATATGCCTAGGGAGGACGAAAATGACCTAATTGGTCATCCAATGTCACAAATGAACTTATTGGATGCACAAGATTGGTTAAAAACCCTAGTTGTACAAGAATATGCCTAGGGAGGACGAAAATTACCTAATTGATCATCCAATGACACAAATGAACTTATTGGATGCACAAAATTAGTTAAAAACCCTAATTGGACAAGAATAAGCCTAGGGTGGACGAAAATGACCTAATTGATCATCCAATGACACAAACACACCTATTGGATGCACAAGATTGGTTAAAAACCCTAATTGGACAAGAATAAGCCTAGGGAGGACGAAAATGACCTAATTGATCATCCAATGACACAAACACACCTATTGGATGCACAAGATTGGTTAAAAATCCTAATTGGACAAGAATAAGCCTAGGGAGGATAAAAATGACCTAATTGATCATCCAATGACACAAACACACCTATTGGATGCACAAGATTGGTTAAAAATCCTAATTGGACAAGAATAAGCCTAGGGAGGATAAAAATGACCTAATTGATCATCCAATGACACAAACACACCTATTGGATGCACAAGATTGGTTAAAAACCCTAATTGGACAAGAATAAGCCTAGGGAGGACGAAAATGACCTAATTGATCATCCAATGACACAAACACACCTATTGGATGCACAAGATTGGTTAAAAACCCTAATTGGACAAGAATAAGCCTAGGGAGGACGAAAATGACCTAATTGATCATCCAATCACACAAACACACCTATTGGATGCACAAGATTGGTTAAAAACCATAGTTGGACATGAATATGCCTAGGGAGGATGAAAATGACCTAATTGATCATCCAATGACACAAATGAACTTATTGGATGCACAAGATTGGTTAAAAACACTAATTGGACAAAAATAAGCCTAGGGAGGACAAAAATGACCTAATTGATCATCCAATGACACAAACACACCTATTGGATGCACAAGATTGGTTAAAAACCCTAATTGGACAAGAATAAGCCTAGGGAGGACGAAAATGACCTAATTGATCATCCAATGACACAAACACACCTATTGGATGCACAAGATTGGTTAAAAACCCTAATTGGACAAGAATAAGCCTAGGGAGGACGAAAATGACCTAATTGATCATCCAATGACACAAACACACCTATTGGATGCATAAGATTGTTCAAAAACCCTAATTGGACAAGAATATGCCTAGGGAGGACGAAAATGACCTAATTGATCATCCAATGACACAAACACACCTATTGGATGCACAAGATTGGTTAAAACCCTAATTGGACAAGAATAAGCCTAAGGAGGACGAAAATGACCTAATTGATCATCCAATGACACAAACACACCTATTGGATGCACAAGATTGGTTAAAAACCCTAATTGGACAAGAATAAGCCTATGGAGGAAGAAAATGACCTAATTGATCATCCAATGACACAAACACACCTATTGGATGTACAAGATTGGTAAAAAAAACCCTAATCGGACAAGAATAAGCCTAGGGAAGACGAAAATGACCTAATTGATCATCCATTGACACAAACACACCTATTGGATGCACAAGATTGGTTAAAAACCCTAATTGGACAAGAATATGCCTAGGGTGGACGAAAATGACCTAAATGTTAATCCAATGACACAACTCAACTTATTAGATGCACAAGATTGGTTAAAAACCCTAATTGGACAAGAATAAGCCTAGGGAGGACGAAAATGACCTAATTGATCATCCAATGACACAAACACACCTATTGGATGCACATGATTGGTTAAAACCCCTAATTGGACAAGAATAAGCCTAGGGAGGAAGAAAATGACCTAATTGATCATCCAGTGACACAAACACACCTATTGGATGCAAAAGATTGGTAAAAAACCCTAATTGGACAAGAATAAGCCTAGGGAGGACGAAAATGACGTAATTGATCATCCATTGACACAAACACACCTATTGGATGCACAAGATTGGTTAAAAACCCTAATTGGACAATAATATGCCTAGGGAGGACGAAAATGACCTAAATGTTAATCCAATGACACAAATGAACTTATTGGATGCACAAAATTGGTTAAAAACCCTAATTGGAAAAGAATAGGCCTAGGGAGGATGAAAATGACCTAATTGATCGTCCAATGACACAAACACACCTATTGGATGCACAAGATTGGTTAAAAACCCTAATTGGACAAGAATATGCCTAGGGAGGACGAAAATGACCTAAATGTTAATCCAATGACACAAATGAACTTATATGATGCACAAGATTGGTTAAAAACCCTAGTTGGACAAGAATAAGCCTTGGGAGGAAGAAAATGACCTAAATGTTAATCCAATGACACAACTCAACTTATTGGATGCACAAGATTGGTTAAAAACCCTAATTGGACAAGAATATGCCTAGGGAGGACGAAAATGACCTAAATGTTAATCCAATGACACAAATGAACTTATTGGATGCACAAAATTGGTTAAAAACCCTAATTGGACAAGAATAAGCCTAGGGAGGATGAAAATGACCTAATTGATCATCCAATGACACAAACACACCTATTGGATGCACAAGATTGGTTAAAAACCCTAATTGGACAAGAATATGCCTAGGGAGGACGAAAATGACCTAAATGTTAATCCAATGACACAAATGAACTTATTGGATGCACTAGATTGGTTAAAAACCTTTATTGGACAAGAATAAGCCTAGGGAGGACGAAAATGACCTAAATGTTAATCCAATGACACAACTCAACTTATTGGATGCACAAGATTGGTTAAAAACCCTAATTGGACAAGAATAGGCCTAGGGAGGACGAAAATGACCTAAATGTTAATCCAATGACACAAATGAACTTATTGGATGCACAAGATTGGTTAAAAACCCTAATTGGACAAGAATATGCCTAGGGAGGACGAAAATGACCTAAATATTAATTCAATGACACAAACAAACTTATCCGATGCACAAGATTGGTTAAAAACCCTAATTGGACAAGAATAAGCCTAGGGAGGACGAAAATGACCTAATTGTTCATCCAATGACACAAACACACCTATTGGATGCACAAGATTGGTTAAAAACCCTAATTGGACAAGAATAAGCCTAGAGAGGACGAAAATGACCTAATTGATCATCCAATGACACAAACACACCTATTGGATACACAAGATCGGTTAAAAACCCTAATTGGACAAGAATAAGCCTAGGGAGGACGAAAATGACCTAATTGATCATCCAATGACACAAACACACCTATTGGATGCACAAGATTGGTTAAAAACCCTAATTGGACAAGAATATGCCTAGGGAGGACGAAAATGACCTAAATGTTAATCCAATGACACAACTCAACCTATTGGATGCACAAGATTGGTTAAAAACCCTAATTGGACAAGAATAAGCCTAGGGAGGACGATAAATGACCTAATTGATCATCCAATGACACAAACACACCTATTGGATGCACAAGATTGGTTAAAAACCCTAATTGGACAAGAATAAGCCTAGGGAGGACGAAAATGACCTAATTGATCATCCAATGACACAAACACACCTATTGGATGCACAAGATTGGTTAAAAACCCTAATTGGACAAGAATAAGCCTAGGGAGGACAACAATGACCTAATTGATCATCCAATGACACAAACACACCTATTGGATGCACAAGAATGGTTAAAAACCCTAATTGGACAAGAATAAGCCTAGGGAGGACGAAAATGACCTAATTGATCATCCAATGACACAAACACACCTATTGGATGCACAAGATTGGTTAAAAACCCTAATTGGACAAGAATAAGCCTAGGGAGGACGAAAATGACCTAATTGATCATCCAATGACACAAACACACCTATTGGATGCACAAGATTGGTTAAAAACCCTAATTGGACAAGAATATGCCTAGGGAGGACGAAAATGACCTAAATGTTAATCCAATGACACAACTCAACGTATTGGATGCACAAGATTGGTTAAAAACCCTAATTGGACAAGAATAAGCCTAGGGAGGACGAAAATGACCTAATTGATCATCCAATGACACAAACACACCTATTGGATGCACAAGATTGGTTAAAAACCCTAATTGGACAAGAATATCCTAGGGAGGACGAAAATGACCTAAATATTAATTCAATGACACAATCAAGGTTATTGGATGCACAAGATTGGTTAAAAACCCTAATTGGACAAGAATAAGCCTAGGGAGGACGAAAATGACCTAATTGATCATCCAATGACACAAACACACCTATTGGATGCACAAGATTGGTTAAAAACCCTAATTGGACAAGAATAAGCCTAGGGAGGACGAAAATGACCTAATTGATCATCCAATGACACAAACACACCTATTGGATGCACAAGATTGGTTTGAAACCCTAGTTGGACAAGAATATGCCTAGGGAGGACGAAAAATACCTAATTGATCATCCAATGACACAAATGAACTTATTGGATGCACAAGATTGGTTAAAAACCCTAATTGGACAAGAATAAGCCTAGGGAGGACGAAAATGACCTAATTGATCATCCAATGACACAAACACACCTATTGGATGCACAAGATTGGTTAAAAACCCTAATTGGACAAGAATATGCCTAGGGAGGATGAAAATGACCTAAATGTTAATCCAATGACACAAACAAACTTATTGGATGCACAAGATTGGTTAAAAACCCTAATTGGACAAGAATAAGCCTAGGGAGGACGAAAATGACCTAATTGATCATCCAATGACACAAACACACCTATTGGATGCACAAGATTGGTTAAAAACCCTAATTGGACAACAATAAGCCTATGGAGGACGAAAATGACCTAATTGATCATCCAATGACACAAACACACCTATTGGATGCACAAGATTGGTTAAAAACCCTAATTGGACAAGAATAAGCCTAGGGATGACGAAAATGACCTAAATGTTAATCCAATGACACAACTCAACTTATTGGATGCACAGGATTGGTTAAAAACCCTAATTGGAGAAGAATAAGCCTAGGGAGGACGAAAATGACCTAATTGATCATCCAATGACACAAACACACCTATTGGATGCACAAGATTGGTTAAAAACCCTAATTGGACAAGAATAAGCCTAAGGAGGACGAAAATGACCTAAATGTTAATCCAATAACACAACTCAACTTATTGGATGTACAAGATTGGTTAAAAACCCTAATTGGACAAGAATAAGCCTAGGGAGGACGAAAATGACCTAATTGATCATCCAATGACACAAACACACCTATTGGATGCACAAGATTGGTTAAAAACCCTAATTGGACAAGAATATGCCTTAGGAGGACGAAAACGACCTAATCGATCATCCAATGACACAAACACACCTATTGGATGCACAAGATTGGTTAAAAACCCTAATTGGACAAGAATATGCCTAGGGAGGACGAAAATGACCTAATTGATCATCCAGTGACCCAAATGAACTTATTGGATGCACAAGATTAGTTAAAAACCCTAATTGGACAAGAATAAGCCTAGGGAGGACGAAAATGACCTAATTGATCATCCAATGACACAAACACACCTATTGGATGCACAAGATTGGTTAAAAACCATAATTGGACAAGAATAAGCCTATGGAGGACGAAAATGACATAATTGATCATCCAATGACACAAACACACCTATTGGATGCACAAGATTGGTTTAAAACCCTAGTTGGACAAGAATATGCCTAGGGAGGACGAAAATGACCTAATTGATCATCCAATGACACAAATGAACTTATGGATGCACAAGATTGGTTAAAAACCCTAATTGGACAAGAATAAGCCTAGGGAGGACGAAAATGACCTAATTGATCATCCAATGACACAAACACACCTATTGGATGCACAAGATTGGTTAAAAACCCTAATTGGACAAGAACAAGCCTAGGGAGGACGAAAATGACCTAAATGTTAATCCAATGACACAAACACACCTATTGGATGCACAACATTGGTTAAAAACCCTAATTGGACTAGAATAAGCTTAGGGAGGACGAAAATGACCTAATTGATCATCCAATGTCACAAACACACCTATTGGAAGCACAAGATTGGTTAAAAACCCTAATTGGACAAGAATATGACTAGGAAGGACGAAAATGACCTAAATGTTAATCCAATGACAGAAATGAACTTATTGGATGCACAAGATTGGTTAAAAACCCTAATTGGACAAGAATAAGCCTAGGGAGGACGAAAATGACCTAATTGATCATCCAATGACACAAACACACCTATTGGATGCACAAGATTGGTTAAAAACCCTAATTGGACAAGAATATGCCTAGGGAGGAGGAAAATGACCTAAAAATTAATTCAATGACACAAACAAAGTTATTGGATGCACAAGATTGGTTAAAAACCCTAATTGGACAAGAATAAGCCTAGGGAGGACGAAAATGACCTAATTGATCATCCAATGACACAAACACACCTATTGGATGCACAAGATTGGTTAAAAACCCTAATTGGACAAGAATAGGCCTAGGGAGCATGACAATGACCTAATTGATCATCCAATGACACAAACACACCTATTGGATGCAAAAGATTGGTTAAAAACCCTAATTGGACAAGAATAAGCCTAGGGAGGACGAAAATGACCTAATTGATCATCCAATGACACAAACACACCTATTGGATGCAAAAGATTGGTTAAAAACCCTAATTGGACAAGATGATGCCTAGAGAGGACGAAAATGACCTAAATATGAATTCAATGACACAAACAAACTTATTGGATGCACAAGATTGGTTAAAAACCCTAATTGGAGAAGAATATGCCTAGGGAGGACGAAAATGACCTAAATATTAATTCAATGACACAAACAAATTTATTGGATGCACAAGATTGGTTAAAAACCTTAATTGGACAAGAATAAGCCTAGGGAGGACAAAAATGACCTAATTGATCATCCAATGACACAAATGAACTTATTGGATGCACAAGATTGGTTAAAAACCCTAATTGGACAAGAATAAGCCTAGGGAGGACGAAAATGACCTAATTGATCATCCAATGACACAAACACACCTATTGGATGCACAAGATTGGTTAAAAACCCTAATTGGACAAGAATAAGCCTAGGGAGGACGAAAATGACCTAATTGATCATCCAATGACACAAACACACCTATTGGATGCACAAGATTGGTTAAAAACCCTAATTGGACAAGAATATGCCTAGGGAGGACTAAAATGACCTAAATGTTAATCCAATGACACAAATGAACATATTGGATGCACAAGATTGGTTAAAAACCCTAATTGGACAAGAATAAGCCTAGGGAGGACGAAAATGACCTAATTGATCATCCAATGACACAAACACACCTATTGGATGCACAAGATTGGTTAAAAACCCTAATTGGACAAGAATAAGCCTAGGGAGGACGAAAATGACCTAAATGTTCGTCCAATGACACAAACACACCTATGAGATGCACAAGATTGCATAAAAACCCTAATTGGACAAGAATAAGACTAGGGAGGACGAAAATGAGCTAAATGTTCCTCCAATGACACAAATGAACTTATTGGATGCACAAGATTGGTAAAAAACCCTAATTGGACAAGAATAAGCCTAGGGAGGACGAAAATGACCTAATTGATCATCCAATGACACAAACACACCTATTGGATGCACAAGACTGGTTAAAAACCCTAATTGGACAAGAATATGCCTAGGGAGGACGAAAATAACCTAATTGATCATCCAATGATAGAAACACACCTATTAGAAGCACAAGATTGGTTAAAAACCCTAATTGGACAAGAATAAGCCTAGGGAGGACGAAAATGACCTAATTGATTATCCAATGACACAAACACACCTATTGGATGCACAAGGTTGGTTAAAGACCCTAATTGGACAAGAATAAGCCTAGGGAGGACGAAAATGACCTAAATGTTAATCCAATGACACAACTCAACTTATTGGATGCACTAGATTGGTTAAAAACCCTAATTGGAGAAGAATAAGCCTAGGGAGGACGAAAATGACCTAATTGATCATCCAATGACACAAACACACCTATTGGATGCACAAGATTGGTTAAAAACCCTAATTGGACAAGAATATGCCTAGGGAGGACGAAAATGACCTAATTGATCATCCAATGACACAAACACACCTATTGGATGCACAAGATTGGTTAAAAATCCTAATTGGACAAGAATATGCCTAGGGAGGACGAAAATGATCTAAATATTAATTCAATGACACAAATAAACTTATTGGATGCACAAGATTGGTTAAAAACCCTAATTGGACATTAATAAGCCTAGGGAGGACGAAAATGACCTAATTGATCATCCAATGACACAAACAGACCTATTGGAAGCACAAGATTGGTTAAAAACCCTAATTGGACAAGAATAAGCCTAGGGAGGACGAAAATGACCTAATTGATCATCCAATGACACAAACACACCTATTGGATGCACAAGATTGGTTAAAAACCCTAATTGGACAAGAATATGCCTAGGGAGGACGAAAATGACCTAATTGATCATCCAATGACACAAACACACCTATTGGATGCACAAGATTGGTTAAAAAGCCTAATTGGACAAGAATAAGCCTAGGGAGGACGAAGATGACCTAATTGATCATCCAATGACACAAACACACCTATTGGATGCACAAGATTCGTTAAAAACCCTAATTGGACAAGAATATGCCTAGGGAAGACGAAAATGACCTAAATGATCATCCAATGACACAAACACACCTATTGGATGCACAAGTTTGGTTAAAAACCCTAATTGGACAAGAATATGCCTAGGGAGGACGAAAATGACCTAATTGATCATCCAATGACACAAACACACCTATTGGATGCACAAGATTGGTTAAAAACCCTAATTGGACAAGAATAAGCCTAGGGAGGACGAAAATGACCTAATTGATCATCCAATGACACAAACACACCTATTGGATGCACAAGATTGGTTAAAAACCCTAATTGGACAAGAATATGCCTAGGGAGGACAAAAATGACCTAAATATTAATTCAATAACACAAACAAAGTTATTGGATGCACAAGATTGGTTAAAAACCCTAATTGGACAAGAATAAGCCTAGGGAAGACGAAAATGACCTAATTGATCATCCAATGACACAAACACACCTATTGGATGCACAAGATTGGTTAAAAACCTTAATTGGACAAGAATATGCCTAGGGAGGACGAAAATGACCTAAATGTTAATTCAATGACACAAACGAACTTATTGGATGCACAACATTGGTTAAAAACCCTAATTGGACAAGAATAAGCCTAGGGAGGACGAAAACGACCTAATTGATCATCCAATGACACAAACACATATATTGGATGCACAAGATTGGTTAAAAACCTAATTGGACAAGAATAAGCCTAGGGAAGACGAAAATGACCTAATTGATCATCCAATGAAACAAACACACCTATTGGATGCACAAGATTGGTTAAAAACCCTAATTGGACAAGAATATGCCTAGGGAGGACGAAAATGACCTAATTGATCATCCAATGACACAAATGAACTTATTGGATGCACAAGATTGGTTAAAGACCCTAATTGGACAAGAATAGGCCTAGGGAGGACGAAAATGACCTAATTGATAATCCAATGGCACAAACACACCTATTGGATGCACAAGATTGGTTAAAAACCATAATTGGACAAGAATATGCCTAGGGAGGACGAAAATGACCTAAATGTTAATCCTATGACACAACTCAACTTATTGGATGCACAAGATTGGTTAAAATCCCTAATTGGACAAGAATAAGCCTAGGGAGGACGAAAATGTCCTAATTGGTCATCCAATGACACAAACACACCTATTGGATGCACAAGATTGGTTAAAAACCCTAATTGGACAAGAATAAGCCTAGGGAGGACGAAAATGACCTAATTGATCATCCAATGACACAAACATACCTATTGGATGCACTAGATAGGTAAAAAAAACCCTAATTGGACAAGAATAAGCCTAGTGAGGATGAAAATGACCTAATTGATCATCCAATGACACAAACACACCTATTGGATGCACAAGATTGGTAAAAAAAAACCCTAATTGGACAAGAATATGCCTAGGGAGGATGAAAATGACCAAATTGATAATCCAATGACACAAACACACCTATTGGATGCACAAGATTGGTTAAAAACACTAATTGGACAAGAATATGCCTAGGGAGGACGAAATTGACCTAATTGATCATCCAATGACACAAAGAAACCTATTGGAGGCACAAGATTGGTTAAAAACCCTAATTGGACAAGAATATGCCTAGAGAGGACGAAAATGACCTAAATGTTAATTCAATGACACAAACGAACTTATTGGATGCACAACATTGGTTAAAAACCTTAATTGGACAAGAATAAGCCTAGGGAGGACGAAAATGACCTAATTGATCATCCAATGACACAAACACACCTATTGGATGCACAAGATTGGTTAAAAACCCTAATTGGACAAGAATAAGCCTAGGGAGGACGAAAATGACCTAATTGATCATCCAATGACACAAACACACCTATTGGATGCACAAGATTGGTTAAAAATGCTAATTGGACAAAAATAAGCCTAGGGACGACGAAAATGACCTAATTGATCATCTATTGCCACAAACACACCTATTGGATGCACAAGATTGGTTAAAAATCTTAATTGGACAAAAATAAGCCTAGGGAGGACGAAAATGAACTAATTGATCATCTATTGCCACAAACACACCTATTGGATGCACAAGATTGGTTAAAAACCCTAATTGGACAAGAATAAGCCTAGGGAGGACGAAAATAACCTAATTGATCATCCAATGACACATACACACCTATTGGATGCACAAGATTGGTTAAAAACCCTAATTGGACAAGAATATGCTTAGGGAGGACGAAAATGACCTAAAGGTTAATCCAATGACACAAATGAACTTATTGGATGCACAAGATTGGTTAAAAACCCTAATTGGACAAGAATAAGTCTAGGGAGGACGAAAATGACCTAAATGTTAATCCAATGACACAACTCAACGTATTGGATGTACAAGATTGGTTAAAAACCCTAATTGGACAAGAATAAGCCTAGGGAGGACGAAAATGACCTAATTGATCATCCAATGACACAAACACACCTATTGGATGCACAAGATTGGTTAAAAACCATAATTGGACAATAATATGCCTAGAGAGGACGAAAATGACCTAATTGATCATCCAATGACACAAACACACCTATTGGATGCACAAGATCGGTAAAAAACCCTAATTGGACAAGAATAAGCCTAGGGAGGACGAAAATGAACTAATTGATCATCTATTTCCACAAACACACCTATTGGATGCACAAGATTGGTTAAACACCTATTGGATGCACAAGATTGGTTAAAAACCCTAATTGGACAAGAATATGCCTAGGGAGGACGAAAATGACCTAAATGTTAATCCAATGACACAACTCAACTTATTGGATGCACAAGATTGGTTAAAAACCCTAATTGGACAAGAATAAGCCTAGGCAGGACGAAAATGACCTAAATGTTAATCCAATGACACAACTCAAGTTATTGGATGCACAAGGTTGATTAAAAACCCTAATTGGACAAGAATAAGCCTAGGGAGGACGAAGATGACCTAATTGATCATCCAATGACACAAACACACCTATTGGATGCACAAGATTGGTTAAAAACCCTAATTGGACAAGAATATGCCTTGGGAGGACGAAAATGACCTAATTGATCATCCAATGACACAAACACACCTATTGAATGCACAAGATTGGCTAAAAACCCTAATTGGACAAGAATATGCCTAGGAAGGACGAAAATGACCTAAATATTAATTCAATGACACAAACAAACTTATTGAATGCACAAGATTGGTTAAAAACCCTAATTGGACAACAATATGCCTAGGGAGGACGGATATGACCTAAATGTTAATCCAATGACACAAATGAACTTATTGGATGCACAAGATTGGTTAAAAACCCTAATTGGACAAGAATAAGCCTAGGGAGAACGAAAATGACTTATCTGATCATCCAATGACACAAACACACCTATTGGAAGCACAAGATTGGTTAAAAACCCTAGTTGGACAAGAACATGCCTAGGGAGGACGAAAATGACCTAATTGATCATCCAATGACACTAATGAACTTATTGGATGCACAAGATTGGTTAAAAACCCTAATTGGACAAGAATAAGCCTAGGGAGGACGAAAATGATCTAATTGATCATCCAATGACACAAACACACCTATTTGATGCACAAGATTGGTTAAAAACCCTAGTAGGACAAGAACATGCCTAGGGAGGACGAAAATGACCTAATTGATAATCTAATGACACTAATGAACTTATTGGATGCACAAGATTGGTTAAATACCTTATCTGGACAAGAATAAGCCCAAGGAGGACGAAAATGACCTAATTGATCATCCAATGACACAAACACACCTATTGGATGCACAAGATTGGTTAAAAACCCTAATTGGACAAGAATAAGCCTAGGGAGGACGAAAATGACCTAATTGATCATCCAATGACACAAACACACCTATTGGATGCACAAGATTGGTTAAAAACCCTAATTGGACAAGAATATGCCTAGGGAGGACGAAAATGACCTAAATGTTAATCCAATGACACAAATGAACTTATTGGATCCACAAGATTGGTTAAAAACCCTAATTGGACAAGAATAAGCATAGGGAGGACGAAAATGACCTAATTGATCATCCAATGACACAAACACACCTATTGGATGCACAAGATTGGTTAAAAACCCTAATTGGACAAGAATATGCCTAGGGAGGACGAAAATGACCTAAATGTTAATCCAATGACACAAATGAACTTATTGGATGCACAAGATTGGTTAAAAACCTTAATTGGACAAGAATAAGCCTAGGGTGGACGAAAATAACCTAATTGATCATCCAATGACACAAACACACCTATTGGATGCACAAGATTGGTTAAAAACCCTAATTGGACAAGAAATTGCCTAGGTAGGACGAAAATGACCTAAATATTAATTCAATGACACAAACAAACTTATTGGATGCACAAGATTGGTTAAAAACCCTAATTGGACAAGAATAAGCCTAGGGAGAACGAAAATGACCTAATGGATCATCCAATGACACAAATGAACTTATTGGATGCACAAGATTGGTTAAAAACCCTAATTGGACAAGAATAAGCATAGGGAGGACGAAAATGACCTAATTGATCATCCAATGACACAAACACACCTATTGGATGCACAAGATTGGTTAAAAACCCTAATTGGACAAGAATATGCCTAGGGAGGACGAAAATGACCTAAATGTTAATCCAATGACACAAATGAACTTATTGGATGCACAAGATTGGTTAAAAACCCTAATTGGACAAGAATAAGATTAGGGAGTACGAAAATGACCTAATTGATCATCCAATGACACAAACACACCTATTGGATGCACAAGATTGGTTAAAAACCCTAATTGGACAAGAATATGCCTAGGGAGGACGAAAATGACCTAAATATTAATTCAATCACACAAACAAACTTATTGGATGCACAAGATTGGTTAAAAACCCTAATTGGACAAGAATAAGCCTAGGGAGGACGAAAATGACCTAATTGATCATCCAATGACACAAACACACCTATTGGATGCACAAGATTGGTTAAAAACCCTAATTGGACAAGAATATGCCTAGGAAGGACGAAAATGACCTAATTGATCATCCAATGACAGAAAAACACCTATTGGATGCACAAGATTGGTTAAAAACCCTAATTGGACAAGAATATGCCTAGGGAGGACGAAAATGACCTAAATATTAATTCAATGACATAAACAAAGTTATTGGATGCACAAGATTGGTTAAAAACCCTAATGGGACAAGAATAAACCTAGGGAGGACGAAAAAGACCTAATTGATCATCCAATGACACAAACACACCTATTGGAAGCACAAGATTGGTTAAAAACCCTAATTGGACAAGAATATGCCTAGGGAGGACGAAAATGACCTAAATGTTAATCCAATGACACAAATGAACTTATTGGATGCACAAGATTGGTTAAAAACCCTAATTGGACAAGAATAAGCCTAGGGAGGATGAAAATGACCTAATTGATCATCCAATGACACAAACAAACCTATTGGATGCACAAGATTGGTAAAAACCCTAATTGGACAAGAATATGCCTAGGGAGGAGGAAAATGACCTAAATATTAATTCCATGACACAAACAAAGTTATTGGATGCACAAGATTGGTTAAAAACCCTAATTGGACAAGAATAAGCCTAGGGAGGACGAAAATGACCTAATTGATCATCCAATGACACAAACACACCTATTGGATGCACAAGATTGGTTAAAAACCCTAATTGGACAAGAATATGCCTAGGGAGGACGAAAATGACCTAAATGTTAATCCAATGACACAACTCAACTTATTGGATGCACAAGATTGGTTAAAAACCCTAATTGGAAAAGAATAAGCCTAGGGAGGACGAAAATGACCTAATTGATCATCCAATGACACAAACACACCTATTGGATGCACAGGATTGGTTAAAAACCCTAATTGGACAAGAATATGCCTAGGGAGGACGAAAATGACCTAATTGATCATCCAATGACACAAATGAACTTATTGGATGCACAAGATTAGTTAAAAACCCTAATTGGACAAGAATAAGCCTAGGGAGGACCAAAATAACCTAACTGATCATCCAATGACACAAACACACCTATTGGATGCACAAGATTGGTCTAATACCCTAATTGGACAAGAATATGCCTAGGGAGGACGAAAATGACCTAATTGATCATCCAATGACACAAACACACCTATTGGATGCACAAGATTGGTTAAAAACCCTAATTGGACAAGAATATGCCTAGGGAGGACGAAAATGACCTAAATGTTAATCCAATGACACAAATGAACTTATTGGATGCACAAGATTGGTTAAAAACCCTAATTGGACAAGAATAAGCCTAGAGAGGATCAAAGTGACCTAATTGATCATCCAATGAGATAAACACACCTATTGGATGCACAAGATTGGTTAAAAACCCTAATTGGACAAGAATATGCCTAGGGAGGACGAAAATGACCTAAATGTGAATCCAATGACACAAATGAACTTATTGGATGCACAAGATTGGTTAAAAACCTAATTCGACAAGAATAAGCCTGGGGAGAATGAAAATGACCTAAATGTTAATCCAATGACATAACTCAACTTATTGGATGCACAAGATTGGTTAAAAACCCTAATTGGACAAGAATAAGCCTAGGGAGGACGAAAATGACCTAATTGATCATCCAATGACACAAACACACCAATTGGATGCACAAGATTCGTTAAAAACCCTAATTGGACAAGAATATGCCTAGGGAGGACGAAAATGACCTAATTCATCATCCAATGACTCAAACACACCTATTGGATGCACAAGATTGGTTAAAAACCCTAATTGGACAAGAATATGCCTAGGGAGGACGAAAATGACCTAAATGTTAATCCAATGACACAACTCAACTTATTGGATGCACAAGATTGGTTAAAAACCCTAATTGGACAAGAATAAGCCTAGGGAGGACGAAAATAACCTAATTGATCATCCAATGACACAAATGAACTTATTGGATGCACAAGATTTGTTAAAAACCCTAGTTGGACAAGAATATGCCTAGGGAGGTCGAAAATGACCTAATTGATCATCCAATGACACAAATGAACTTACTGGATGCACAAGATTTGTTAAAAACCCTAATTGGACAAGAATAAGCCTAGGGAGGACGAAAATGACCTAATTGATCATCCAATGACACAAACACACCTATTGGATGCACAAGATTGGTTAGAAACCCTAATTGGACAAGAATAAGCCTAGGTAGGACGAAAATGACCTAATTGATCATCCAATGACACAAACACACCTATTGGATGCACAAGATTGGTTAAAAACCCTAATTGGACAAGAATATGCCTAGGGAGGACGAAAATGACCTAAATGTTAATCCAATGACACAACTCAACTTATTGGATGCACAAGATTGGTTAAAAACCCTAATTGGACAAGAATAAGCCTAGGGAGGACGAAAATATTCTAATTGATCATCCAATGACACAAACACACCTATTGGATGCACAAGATTGGTTAAAAACCCTAATGGGACAAGAATATGCCTAGGGAGGACGAAAATGACATAATTGATCATCCAATGACACAAACACACCTATTGGATGCACAAGATCGGTTAAAAACCCTAATTGGACAAGAATAAGCCTAGGGAGGACGAAAATGACCTAATTGATCATCCAATGACACAAACACACCTATTGGATGCACAAGATTGGTTAAAAACCCTAATTGGACAAGAATAAGCCTAGGTAGGACGAAAATGACCTAATTGATCATCCTTTGACACAAACACACCTATTGGATGCACAAGATTGATTAAAAACCCTAATTGGACAAGAATAAGCCTAGGGAGGATGAAAATGACCTAATTGATCATCCAATGACACAAACACACCTATTGGATGCACAAGATTGGTTAAAAACCCTAATTGGACAAGAATAAGCCTAGGGAGGAAGAAAATGACCTAAATTATCATCCAATGACACAAACACACCTATTGGATGCACAAGATTGGTTTAAAAACCTAATTGGACAAGAATAAGCATAGGGAGGATCAAAATTGCCTAATTGATCATCCAATGACACAAACACACCTATTGGATGCACAAGATTGGTTAAAAACCCTAATTGGACAAGAATATGCCTAGGGAGGACGAAAATGACCTAAATGTTAATCCAATGACACAAATGAACTTATTGGATGCACAAGTTTGGTTAAAAACCCTAATTGGACAAGAATAAGCCTAGGGAGGATCAAAATGACATAATTGATCATCCAATGACACAAACACACCTATTGGATGCACAAGATTGGTTAAAAACCCTAATTGGACAAGAATATGCCTAGGGAGGACGAAAATGACCTAAATGTTAATCCAATGACACAAATGAACTTATTGGATGCTCAAGATTGGTTAAAAACCCTAATTGGACAAGAATAAGCCTACGGAGGACGAAAATGACCTAAATGTTAATCCAATGACACAACTCGACTTATTGGATGCACAAGATTGGTTAAAAACCCTAATTGGACAAAAATAAGCCTATGGAGGACGAAAATGACCTAATTGATCATCCAATGACACAAACACACCTATTGGATGCACAAGATTGGTTAAAAACCCTAAATGGACAAGAATAAGCCTAGGGATGACGAAAATGACCTAAATGTTAATCCAATGACACAACTCAACTTACTGGATGCACAAGATTGGTTAAAAACCCTAATTGGACAAGAATAAGCCTAGGGAGGACGAAAATGACCTAATTGTTCATCCAATGACACAAACACACCAATTGGATGCACAAGATTCGTTAAAAACCCTAATTGGACAAGAATAAGCCTAGGGAGGACGAAAATGTCCTAGTTGATCATCCGATGACTCAAACACACCTATTGGATGCACAAGATTGGTTAAAAACCCTAATTGGACAAGAATATGCCTAGGGAGGACGAAAATGACCTAAATGTTAATCCAATGATACAAATGAACTTATTGGATGCACAAGATTGGTTAAAAACCCTAATTGGACAAGAATAAGCCTAGGGATGACGAAAATGACCTAAATGTTAATCCAATGACACAACTCAACTTACTGGATGCACAAGATTGGTTAAAAACCCTAATTGGACAAGAATAAGCCTAGGGAGGACGAAAATGACCTAATTGTTCATCCAATGACACAAACACACCAATTGGATGCACAAGATTCGTTAAAAACCCTAATTGGACAAGAATAAGCCTAGGGAGGACGAAAATGACCTAATTGATCATCCGATGACTCAAACACACCTATTGGATGCACAAGATTGGTTAAAAACCCTAATTGGACAAGAATATGCCTAGGGAGGACGAAAATGACCTAAATGTTAATCCAATGATACAAATGAACTTATTGGATGCACAAGATTGGTTAAAAACCCTAATTGGACAAGAATAAGCCTAGGGAGGACGAAAATGACCTAATTGTTCATCCAATGACACAAACACACCAATTGGATGCACAAGATTCGTTAAAAACCCTAATTGGACAAGAATAAGCCTACGGAGGACGAAAATGACCTAAATGTTAATCCAATGACACAACTCAACTTATTGGATGCACAAGATTGGTTAAAAACCCTAATTGGACAAGAATAAGCCTAGGGAGGACAAAAATGACCTAAATGTTAATCCAATGACACAACTCAACTTATTGGATGCACAAGATTGGTTAAATACCCTAATTGGACAAGAATATGCCTAGGGAGGACGAAAATGACCAAATTGATCATCCAATGACACAAACACACCTATTGGATGCACAAGATTGGTTAAAAACCCTAATTGGACAAGAATATGCCTAGGGAGGACGAAAATGACCTAAATGTTAATCCAATGACACAAATGAACTTATTGGATGCACAAGATTGGTTAAAAACCCTAATTGGACAAGAATAAGCCTAGGGAGGACGAAAATGACCTAAATGTTAATCCAATGACACAACTAAACTTATTGGATGCACAAGATTGGTTAAAAACCCTAATTGGACAAGAATAGACCTAGGGAGGACGAAAATGACCTAATTGATCATCCAATGACACAAACACACCTATTGGATGCACAAGATTGGTTAAAAACCCTAATTGGACAAGAATATGCCTATGGAGGATGAAAATGACCTAATTGATCATCCAATGACACAAACACACCTATTAGATGTACAAGATTGGTTAAAAACCCTAATTGGACAAGATTATGCCTAGGGAGGACGAAAATGACCTAATTGATCATCCAATGACCCAAACACACCTATTGGAGGCACAAGATTGGTTAAAAACCCTAATTGGACAAGAATATGCCTAGTGAGGACGAAAATGACCTAAATGTTAATTCAATGACACAAACGAACTTATTGGATGCACAACATTTGTTAAAAACCCTAATTGGACAAGAATAAGCCTAGGGAGGACGAAAATGACCTAATTGATCATCCAATGACACAAACACACCTATTGGATGCACAAGATTGGTTAAAAACCCTAATTGGACAAGAATATGCCTAGGGAGGACAAAAATGACCTAATTGATCATCCAATGACACAAATGAACTTATTGGATGCACAAGATTGGTTAAAGACCCTAATTGGACAAGAATAGGCCTAGGGAGGACGAAAATGACCTAATTCATAATCCAATGACACAAACACACCTATTGGATGCACAAGATTGGTTAAAAACCCTAATTGGACAAGAATATGCCTAGGGAGGACGAAAATGACCTAAATGTTAATCCAATGACACAACTCAACTTATTGGATGCACAAGATTGGTTAAAAACCCTAATTGGAAAAGAATAAGCCTAGGGAGGACGAAAATGACCTAATTGATCATCCAATGACACAAACACACCTATTTTATGCACAAGATTGGTTAAAACCCCTAATTGGACAAGAATAAGCCTAGGGAGGACGAAAATGACCTAATTGATCCTCCAATGACACAAACACACCTATTGGATGCACAAGATTGGTAAAAAAAAAACCCTAATTGGACAAGAATAAGCCTAGGGAGGACGAAAATGACCTAATTCATCATCCAATGACACAAACACACCTATTGTATGCACAAGATTGGTTAAAAACCCTAATTGGACAAGAATATGCCTAGGGAGGACCAAAATGACCTAAATGTTAATCCAATGACACAACTCAACTTATTGGATGCACAAGATTGGTTAAAAACCCTAATTGGACAAGAATAAGCCTAGGGAGGACGAAAATGACCTAATTGATCATCCAATGACACAAACACACCTATTGGATGCACAAGATTGGTTAAAAACCCTAATTGGACAAGAATAAGCCTAGGGAGGACGAAAATGACCTAATTGATCATCCAATGACACAAATAGACCTATTGGTACCACAAGATTGTTTAAAAACCCTAATTGGACAAGAATATGCCTAGGGAGGACGAAAATGACCTAATTGATCATCCAATGACACAAACACGCCTATTGGAGGCACAAGATTGGTTAAAAACCCTAATTGGACAAGAATATACCTAGAGAGGACGAAAATGACCTAATTGATCATCCAATGACACAAATGAACTTATTGGATGCACAAGATTGGTTAAAGACATTAATTGGACAAGAATAGGCCTAGGGAGGACGAAAATGACCTAATTGATCATCCAATGACACAAACACACCTATTGTATGCACAAGATTGGTTAAAAACCCTAATTGGACAAGAATAAGCCTAGGGAGGACGAAAATGACCTAATTGATCATCCAATGACACAAACACACCTATTGTATGCACAAGATTGGTTAAAAACCCTAATTGGACAAGAATAAGCCTAGGGAGGACGAAAATGACCTAATTGATCGTCCAATGACACAAACACACCTATTGGATGCCCAAGATTGGTAAAAAAAACCCTAATTGGACAAGAATAAGCCTAGGGAGGACGAAAATGACCTAATTCATCATCCAATGACACAAACACACCTATTGTATGCACAAGATTGGTTAAAAACCCTAATTGGACAAGAATAAGCCTAGGGAGGACGAAAATGACCTAATTGATCATCCAATGACACAAACACACCTATTGAATGCACAAGATTGGTTAAAAACCCTAATTGGACAAGAATAAGTCTAGGGAGGACGAAAATGACCTAATTGATCATCCAATGACACAAACACACCTATTGGATGCACAAGATTGGTTAAAAACCCTAATTGGACAAGAATATGCTTAGGGAGGACGAAAATGACCTAATTGATCATCCAATGACACAAACACGCCTATTGGAAGCACAAGATTGGTTAAAAACCCTAATTGGACAAGAATATGCCTAGGGAGGATGAAAATGACCTAATTGATCATCCAATGACACAAACACACCTATTGGATGCACAAGATTGGTTAAAAACCCTAATTGGACAAGAATATGCCTAGGGAGGACGAAAATGACCTAAATGTTAATCCAATGATACAAATGAACTTATTGGATGCACAAGATTGGTTAAAAACCCTAATTGGACAAGAATAAGCCTAGGGGGGACAAAAATGACCTAAATGTTAATCCAATGAAACAACTCAACTTATTGGATGCACAAGATTGGTTAAAAACCCTAATTGGACAAGAATAAGCCTAGGGAGGACGAAAATGACCTAATTGATCATCCAATGACACAAACACACCTATTGGATGCACAAGATTGGTTAAAAACCCTAATAGAACAAGAATATGCCTAGGGAGGACGAAAATGACCTAAATATTAATTCAATGAAACAAACAAACTTATTGGATGCTCAAGATTGGTTAAAAACCCTAATTGGACAAGAATAAGCCTAGGGAGGACGAAAATGACCTAATTGATCATCCAATGACACAAACACACCTATTGGATGCACAAGATTGGTTAAAAACCCTAATTGGACAAGAATATGCCTAGGGAGGACAAAAATGACCTAATTGATCATCCAATGACACAAACAAACTTATTGGATGCACAAGATTGATTAAAAACCCTAATTGGACAAGAATAAGCCTAGGGAGGACGAAAATGACCTAAATGTTAATCCAATGACACAAATGAACTTATTGGATGGACAAGATTGGTTAAAAACCCGAATTGGGCAAGAATATGCCTAGGGAGGACGAAAATGACCTAATTGATAATCCAATGACACAAACACACCTATTGGATGCACAAGATTGATTAAAAACCCTAATTGGACAAGAATATGCCTAGGGAGAACGAAAATGACCTAAATTGATCATCCAATGACACAAACACACCTATTGGATGCACAAGATAGGTTAAAAACCCTAATTGGACAAGAATATGCCTAGGGAGGACGAAAATGACCTAAATGTTAATCCAATGACACAAATGAACTTATTGGATGCACAAGATTGGTTAAAAACCCTAATTGGACAAGAATATACCTTGGGAGGACGAAAATGACCTAAATATTAATTCAATGACACAAACAAACTTATTGGATGCACAAGATTGGTTAAAAACCCTAATTGGACAAGAATAAGCCTAGGGAGGACGAAAATGACCTAATTGATCATCCAATGACACAAACACACCTATTGGATGCACAAGATTGGTTAAAAACCCTAATTGGACAAGAATCAGCCTAGGGAGAATGAAAATGACCTAAATGTTAATCCAATGACACAACTCAACTTATTGGATGCACAAGATTGGTTAAAAACCCTAATTGGACAAGAATAAGCCTAGGGAGGACGAAAATGACCTAATTGATCATCCAATGACACAAACACACCTATTGGATGCACAAGATTGGTTTAAAACCCTAATTGGACAAGAATATGCCTAGGGAGGACGAAAATGACTTAAATATTAATTCAATGACACAAACAAAGTTATTGGATGCACAAGATTGTTTAAAAACCCTAATTTGACAAGAATAAGTCTAGGGAGGACGAAAATGACCTAATTGATCATCCAATGACACAAACACACCTATTGGATGCACAAGATTGGTTAAAAACCCTAATTGGACAAGAATAAGCCTAGGGAGGACGAAAATGACCTAATTGATCATCCAATGACACAAACACACCAATTGGATGCACTGATTGGTTAAAAACCCTAATTGGACAAGAATAAACCTAGGGAGGACGAAAATGACCTAATTGATCATCCAATGACACAAATGAACTTATTGGATGCACAAGATTTGTTAAAAACCCTAATTGGACAAGAATAAGCCTAGGGAGGACGAAAATGACCTAACTGATCATCCAATGACACAAACACACCTATTGGAAGCACAAGATTGGTTAAAAACCCTAGTTGGACAAGAATATGCCTAGGGAGGACGAAAATGACCTAATTGATCATCCAATGACACAAATGAACTTATTGGATGCACAAGATTGGTTAAAAACCCTAATTGGACAAGAATAAGCATATAACGGACGAAAATGACCTAATTGATCATCCAATGACACAAACACACCTATTGGATGCACAAGAATGGTTAAAAACCCTAATTGGATAAGAATATGCCTAGGGAGGACGAAAATGACCTAATTGATCATCCAATGACACAAACACACCTATTGGATGCACAAGATTGGTTAAAAACCCTAATTGGACAAGAATAAGCCTAGGGAGGACGAAAATGACCTAATTGATCATCCAATGACACAAACACACCTATTGGATGCACAAGAATGGTTAAAAACCCTAATTGGATAAGAATATGCCTAGGGAGGACGAAAATGACCTAAATGATCATCCAATGACACAAATGAACTTATTGGATGCACAAGATTGGTTAAAAACCATAATTGGACAAGAATAAGCATAGAAAGGACGAAAATGACCTAATTGATCATCCAATGACACAAATGAACTTATTGGATGCACAAGATTTGTTAAAAACCCTAATTGGACAAGAATAAGCCTAGGGAGGACGAAAATGACCTAATTGATCATCCAATGACACAAACACACCTATTGGATGCACAAGATTGGTTAAAAACCCTAATTGGACAAGAAAAAGCCTAGGGAGAACGAAAATGACCTAAATGTTAATCCAATGACACAACTCAACTTATTGGATGCACAAGATTGGTTAAAAACCCTAATTGGACAAGAATAAGCCTAGGGAGGACGAAAATGACCTAATTGATCATCCAATGACACAAACACACCTATTGGATGCACAAGATTGGTTAAAAACCCTAATTGGACAAGAATATGCCTAGGGAGGACGAAAATGACCTAAATGTTGATCCAATGACACAAATGAACTTATTAGATGTACAAGATTGGTTAAAAACCCTAGTTGGACAAGAATATGCCTAGGGAGGACGAAAATGACCTAATTGATCATCCAATGACACAAATGAACTTATTGGATGCACAAGATTGGTTAAAAACCCTAATTGGACAAGAATATACCTAGGGAGGATGAAAATGACCTAAATGTTAATCCAATGACACAACTCAACTTATTGGATGCACAAGATTGGTTAAAAACCCTAATTGGACAAGAATAAGCCTAGGGAGGACGAAAATGACCTAATTGATCATCCAATGACACAAACACACCTATTGGATGCACAAGATTGGTTAAAAACCCTAATTGGACAAGAATATGCCTAGGGAGGACGAAAATGACCTAAATGTTAATTTAATGACACAAATGAACGTATTGGATGCACAAGATTGGTTAAATACCCTAATTGGACAAGAATAAGCCTAGGGAGGACGAAAATAACCTAATTGATCATCCAATGACACAAACACACCTATTGGATGCACAAGATTGGTTAAAAACCCTAATTGGACAAGAATATGCCTAGGGAGGGCGAAAATGACCTAAATGTTAATCCAATGACACAAATGAACTTATTGGATGCACAAGATTGGTTAAAAACTCTAATTGGACAAGAATAAGCCTATGGAGGACGAAAATTACCTAAATGTTAATCCAATGACACAACTCAACTTATTGGATGCACAAGATTGGTTAAAAACCCTAATTGGACAAGAATAAGCCTAGGGAGGACGAAAATGACCTAATTGATCATCCAATGACACAAACACACCTATTGGATGCACAAGATTGGTTAAAAACCCTAATTGGACAAGAATAAGCCTAGGGATGACGAAAATGACCTAAATGTTAATCCAATGACACAACTCAACTTATTGGATGCACAAGATTGGTTAAAAACCCTAATTGGACAAGAATAAGCCTAGGGAGGACAAAAATGACCTAAATGTTAATCCAATGACACAACTCAACTTATTGGATGCACAAGATTGGTTAAATACCCTAATTGGACAAGAATATGCCTAGGGAGGACGAAAATGACCAAATTGATCATCCAATGACACAAACACACCTATTGGATGCACAAGATTGGTTAAAAACCCTAATTGGACAAGAATATGCCTAGGGAGGACGAAAATGACCTAAATGTTAATCCAATGACACAAATGAACTTATTGGATGCACAAGATTGGTTAAAAACCCTAATTGGACAAGAATAAGCCTAGGGAGGACGAAAATGACCTAAATGTTAATCCAATGACACAACTAAACTTATTGGATGCACAAGATTGGTTAAAAACCCTAATTGGACAAGAATAGACCTAGGGAGGACGAAAATGACCTAATTGATCATCCAATGACACAAACACACCTATTGGATGCACAAGATTGGTTAAAAACCCTAATTGGACAAGAATATGCCTATGGAGGATGAAAATGACCTAATTGATCATCCAATGACACAAACACACCTATTAGATGTACAAGATTGGTTAAAAACCCTAATTGGACAAGATTATGCCTAGGGAGGACGAAAATGACCTAATTGATCATCCAATGACCCAAACACACCTATTGGAGGCACAAGATTGGTTAAAAACCCTAATTGGACAAGAATATGCCTAGTGAGGACGAAAATGACCTAAATGTTAATTCAATGACACAAACGAACTTATTGGATGCACAACATTTGTTAAAAACCCTAATTGGACAAGAATAAGCCTAGGGAGGACGAAAATGACCTAATTGATCATCCAATGACACAAACACACCTATTGGATGCACAAGATTGGTTAAAAACCCTAATTGGACAAGAATATGCCTAGGGAGGACAAAAATGACCTAATTGATCATCCAATGACACAAATGAACTTATTGGATGCACAAGATTGGTTAAAGACCCTAATTGGACAAGAATAGGCCTAGGGAGGACGAAAATGACCTAATTCATAATCCAATGACACAAACACACCTATTGGATGCACAAGATTGGTTAAAAACCCTAATTGGACAAGAATATGCCTAGGGAGGACGAAAATGACCTAAATGTTAATCCAATGACACAACTCAACTTATTGGATGCACAAGATTGGTTAAAAACCCTAATTGGAAAAGAATAAGCCTAGGGAGGACGAAAATGACCTAATTGATCATCCAATGACACAAACACACCTATTTTATGCACAAGATTGGTTAAAACCCCTAATTGGACAAGAATAAGCCTAGGGAGGACGAAAATGACCTAATTGATCCTCCAATGACACAAACACACCTATTGGATGCACAAGATTGGTAAAAAAAAAACCCTAATTGGACAAGAATAAGCCTAGGGAGGACGAAAATGACCTAATTCATCATCCAATGACACAAACACACCTATTGTATGCACAAGATTGGTTAAAAACCCTAATTGGACAAGAATATGCCTAGGGAGGACCAAAATGACCTAAATGTTAATCCAATGACACAACTCAACTTATTGGATGCACAAGATTGGTTAAAAACCCTAATTGGACAAGAATAAGCCTAGGGAGGACGAAAATGACCTAATTGATCATCCAATGACACAAACACACCTATTGGATGCACAAGATTGGTTAAAAACCCTAATTGGACAAGAATAAGCCTAGGGAGGACAAAAATGACCTAAATGTTAATCCAATGACACAACACAACTTATTGGATGCACAAGATTGGTTAAAAACCCTAATTGGACAAGAATAAGCCTACGGAGGACGAAAATGACCTAAATGTTAATCCAATGACACAACTCAACTTATTGGATGCACAAGATTGGTTAAAAACCCTAATTGGACAAGAATAAGCCTAGGGAGGACGAAAATGACCTAATTGATCATCCAATGACACAAACACACCTATTGGAAGCACAAGATTGGTTAAAAACCCTAATTGGACAAGAATATGCCTAGGGAGGACGAAAATGACCTAAATGTTAATCCAATGACACAAATGAGCTTATTGGATCCACAAGATTGGTTAAAAACCCTAATTGGACAAGAATAAGCCTAGGGAGGACGAATATGACCTAAATGTTAATCCAATGACACAACTCAACTTATTGGATGCACAAGATTGGTTAAAAACCCTAATTGGACAAGAATAAGCCTAGGGAGGACGAAAATGACCTAATTGATCATCCAATGACACAAACACACCTATTGGATGCACAAGATTGGTTAAAAACCCTAATTGGACAAGAATATGCCTAGGGAGGACGAAAATGACCAAATTGATCATCCAATGACACAAACACACCTATTGAAGGCACAAGATTGGTTAAAAACCCTAATTTGACAAGAATATGACTAGGGAGGACGAAAATGACCTAAATGTTAATTCAATGACACAAACGAACTTATTGGATGCACAACATTGGTTAAAAACCCTAATTGGACAAGAATAAGCCTAGGGAGGACGAATACGACCTAATTGATCATCGAATGACACAAACATACATATTGGATGCACAAGATTGGTTAAAAACCTAATTGGACAAGAATAAGCCTAGGGAGGACGAAAATGACCTAATTGATCATCCAATGACACAAACACACCTATTGGATGCACAAGATTGGTTAAAAACCCTAATTGGACAAGAATATGCCTAGGGAGGATGAAAATGACCAAATTTATCATCCAATGACACAAACACACCTATTGGATGCACAAGATTGGTTAAAAACCCTAATTGGACAAGAATATGCCTAGGGAGGACGAAAATGACCTAATTGATCATCCAATGACACAAAGACACCTATTGGAGGCACAAGATTGGTTAAAAACCGTAATTGGACAATAATATGCCTAGGGAGGACGAAAATGACCTAAATGTTAATTCTATGACACAAACAAACTTATTGGATGCACAACATTGGTTAAAAACCCTAATTGGACAAGAATAAGCCTAGGGAGGACGAAAATGACCTAATTGATCATCCAATGACACAAACACACCTATTGGATGCACAAGATTGGTTAAAAACCCTAATTGGACAAGAATAAGCTTAGGGAGGACGAATATGACCTAAATGTTAATCCAATGACACAACTCAACTTATTGGATGCACAAGATTGGTTAAAAACCCTAATTGGACAAGAATAAGCCTAGGGAGGACGAAAATGACCTAATTGATCATCCAATGACACAAACACACCTATTGGATGCACAAGATTGGTTAAAAACCCTAATTGGACAAGAATAAGCCTAGGGAGGACGAAAATGACCTAATTGATCATTCAATGACAAAAACACACCTATTGGATGCACAAGATTGGTTAAAAACCCTAATTGGATAAGAATATGGTTAGGGAGAACAAAAATGACCTAAATGTTAATCCAATGACACAACTCAACTTATTGGATGCACAAGATTGGTTAAAAACCCTAATTGGACAAGAATAAGCCTAGGGAGGACGAAAATGACCTAATTGATCATCCAATGACACAAACACACCTATTGGATGCACAAGATTGGTTAAAACCCTAATTGGACAAGAATAAGCCTAGGGAGAACGAAAATGACCTAAATGTAAATCCAATGACACAACTCAACTTATTGGATGCACAAGATTGGTTAAAAACCCTAATTGGACAAGAATAAGCCTAGGGAGGACGAAAATGACCTAATTGATCATCCAATGACACAAACACACCTATTGGATGCACAAGATTGGATAAAAACCCTAATTGGACAAGAATATGCCTAGGGAGGACATAAATGACTTAATTGATCATCCAATGACCCAAACACACCTATTGGATGCACAAGATTGGTTAAAAACCCTAATTGGACAAGAATATGCCTAGGGAGGACGAAAATGACCTAAATATTAATTCAATGACACAAACAAACTTATCGGATGCACAAGATTGGTTAAAAACCCTAATTGGAAAAGAATAAGCCTAGGGACGACGAAAATGACCTAAATGTTAATCCAATAACACAACTCAACTTATTGGATGCACAAGATTGGTTAAAAACCCTAATTGGAAAAGAATATGCCGAGGGAGGACGAAAATAACCTAATTGATCATCCAAAGAAACAAACACACCTATTGGATGCACAAGATTGGTTAAAAACCCTAATTGCACAAGAATATGCCTAGGGAGGACGAAAATGACCTAAATGTTAATCCAATGACACAAATGAACTTATTGGATGCACAAGATTGGTTAAAAACCATAATTGGACAAGAATAAGCCTAGGGAGGACGAAAATGACCTAAATGTTAATCCAATGACACAACTCAACTTATTGGATGCACAAGATTGGTTAAAAACCCTAATTGGACAAGAATAAGCCTAGGGAGGACGAAAATGACCTAATTGATCATCCAATGACACAAACACACCAATTGGATGCATAAGATTCGTTAAAAACCCTAATTGGACAAGAATATGCCTAGGGAGGACGAAAATGACCTAATTGATCATCCAATGACACAAACACACCTATTGGATGCACAAGATTGGTTAAAAACCCTAATTGGACAAGAATAAGCGTACGGAGAACGAAAATGACCTAAATGTTAATCCAATGACACAACTCAACTTATTGGATGCACAAGATTGGTTAAAAACCCTAATTGGACAAGAATAAGCCTAGGGAGGACGAAAATGACCTAATTGATCATCCAATGACACAAACACACCTATTGGATGCACAAGATCGGTGAAAAACCCTAATTGGACAAGAATATGCCTAGGGAGGACGAAAATGACCTAATTGATCATCCAATGACACAAACACACCTATTGGATGCACAAGATTGGTTAAAAACCCTAATTGGACAAGAATATGCCTAGGGAGGACGGATATGACCTTAATGTTAATCCAATGACACAAATGAACTTATTGGATGCACAAGATTGGTTAAAAACCCTAATTGGACAAGAATATGCCTAGGGAGGACGAAAATGACCTAATTGATCATCCAATGACACAAACACACCTATTGGAGGCACAAGATTGGTTAAAAACCCTAATTGGACAAGAATATGCCTAGTGAGGACGAAAATGACCTAAATGTTAATTCAATGACACAAACGAACTTATTGGATGCACAACATTTGTTAAAAACCCTAATTGGACAAGAATAAGCCTAGGGAGGACGAAAATGACCTAATTGATCATCCAATGACACAAACACACCTATTGGATGCACAAGATTGGTTAAAAACCCTAATTGGACAAGAATATGCCTAGGGAGGACAAAAATGACCTAATTGATCATCCAATGACACAAATGAACTTATTGGATGCACAAGATTGGTTAAAGACCCTAATTGGACAAGAATAGGCCTAGGGAGGACGAAAATGACCTAATTCATAATCCAATGACACAAACACACCTATTGGATGCACAAGATTGGTTAAAAACCCTAATTGGACAAGAATATGCCTAGGGAGGACGAAAATGACCTAAATGTTAATCCAATGACACAACTCAACTTATTGGATGCACAAGATTGGTTAAAAACCCTAATTGGAAAAGAATAAGCCTAGGGAGGACGAAAATGACCTAATTGATCATCCAATGACACAAACACACCTATTTTATGCACAAGATTGGTTAAAACCCCTAATTGGACAAGAATAAGCCTAGGGAGGACGAAAATGACCTAATTGATCCTCCAATGACACAAACACACCTATTGGATGCACAAGATTGGTAAAAAAAAAACCCTAATTGGACAAGAATAAGCCTAGGGAGGACGAAAATGACCTAATTCATCATCCAATGACACAAACACACCTATTGTATGCACAAGATTGGTTAAAAACCCTAATTGGACAAGAATATGCCTAGGGAGGACCAAAATGACCTAAATGTTAATCCAATGACACAACTCAACTTATTGGATGCACAAGATTGGTTAAAAACCCTAATTGGACAAGAATAAGCCTAGGGAGGACGAAAATGACCTAATTGATCATCCAATGACACAAACACACCTATTGGATGCACAAGATTGGTTAAAAACCCTAATTGGACAAGAATAAGCCTAGGGAGGACAAAAATGACCTAAATGTTAATCCAATGACACAACACAACTTATTGGATGCACAAGATTGGTTAAAAACCCTAATTGGACAAGAATAAGCCTACGGAGGACGAAAATGACCTAAATGTTAATCCAATGACACAACTCAACTTATTGGATGCACAAGATTGGTTAAAAACCCTAATTGGACAAGAATAAGCCTAGGGAGGACGAAAATGACCTAATTGATCATCCAATGACACAAACACACCTATTGGAAGCACAAGATTGGTTAAAAACCCTAATTGGACAAGAATATGCCTAGGGAGGACGAAAATGACCTAAATGTTAATCCAATGACACAAATGAGCTTATTGGATCCACAAGATTGGTTAAAAACCCTAATTGGACAAGAATAAGCCTAGGGAGGACGAATATGACCTAAATGTTAATCCAATGACACAACTCAACTTATTGGATGCACAAGATTGGTTAAAAACCCTAATTGGACAAGAATAAGCCTAGGGAGGACGAAAATGACCTAATTGATCATCCAATGACACAAACACACCTATTGGATGCACAAGATTGGTTAAAAACCCTAATTGGACAAGAATATGCCTAGGGAGGACGAAAATGACCAAATTGATCATCCAATGACACAAACACACCTATTGAAGGCACAAGATTGGTTAAAAACCCTAATTTGACAAGAATATGAGTAGGGAGGACGAAAATGACCTAAATGTTAATTCAATGACACAAACGAACTTATTGGATGCACAACATTGGTTAAAAACCCTAATTGGACAAGAATAAGCCTAGGGAGGACGAATACGACCTAATTGATCATCGAATGACACAAACATACATATTGGATGCACAAGATTGGTTAAAAACCTAATTGGACAAGAATAAGCCTAGGGAGGACGAAAATGACCTAATTGATCATCCAATGACACAAACACACCTATTGGATGCACAAGATTGGTTAAAAACCCTAATTGGACAAGAATATGCCTAGGGAGGATGAAAATGACCAAATTTATCATCCAATGTCACAAACACACCTATTGGATGCACAAGATTTGTTAAAAACCCTAATCGGACAAGAATATGCCTAGGGAGGACGAAAATGACCTAATTGATCATCCAATGACACAAAGACACCTATTGGAGGCACAAGATTGGTTAAAAACCGTAATTGGACAATAATATGCCTAGGGAGGACGAAAATGACCTAAATGTTAATTCTATGACACAAACAAACTTATTGGATGCACTACATTGGTTAAAAACCCTAATTGGACAACAATAAGCCTAGGAAGGACGAAAATGACCTAATTGATCATCCAATGACACAAACACACCTATTGGATGAACAAGATTGGTTAAAAACCTTAATTGGACAAGAATAAGCCTAGGGAGAACGAAAATGACCTAATTGATCATCCAATGACACAAATAGACCTATTGGATGCACAAGATTGTTTAAAAACCCTAATTGGACAAGAATATGCCTAGGGAGGACGAAAATGACCTAATTGATCATCCAATAACACAAACACGCCTATTGGAGGCACAAGATTGGTTAAAAACCCTAATTGGACAAGAATATGCCTAGAGAGGACGAAAATGACCTAATTGATCATCCAATGACACAAATGAACTTATTGGATGCACAAGATTGGTTAAAGACATTAATTGGACAAGAATAGGCCTAGGGAGGACGAAAATGACCTAATTGATCATCCAATGACACAAACACACCTATTGGATGCACAAGATTGTTTAAAAACCCTAATTGGACAAGAATATGCCTAGGGAGGACGAAAATGACCTAATTGATCATCCAATGATACAAACACACCTATTGGATGCACAAGATTGGTTAAAAACCTAATTGGACAAGAATAAGCCTAGGGAGGACGAAAATGACCTAATTGATCATCCAATGACACAAACACACCTATTGGATGCACAAGATTGGTTAAAAACCCTAATTGGACAAGAATATGCCTAGGGAGGACGAAAATGACCTAAATGTTAATCCAATGACACAAATGAACTTATTGGATGTACAAGATTGGTTAAAAACCCTAATTGGACAAGAATAAGCCTAGGGAGGACGAAAATGACCTAATTGATCATCCAATGACACAAACACACCTATTGGATGCACAAGATTGGTCTAAAACTCTAATTGGACAAGAATATGCCTAGGGAAGACGAAAATGACCTAAATGTTAATCCAATGACACAACTCAACATATTGGATGCACAAGATTGGTTAAAAACCCTAATTGGGCAAGAATAAGCCTAGGGAGGACGAAAATGACCTAATTGATCATCCAATGACACAAACACACCTATTGGATGCACAAGATTGGTTAAAAACCCTAATTGGACAAGAATAAGCCTAGGGAGGACGAAAATGACCTAATTGATCATCCAATGACATAAACACACCAATTGGATGCACAAGATTGGTTAAAAACCCTAATTGGACAAGAATATGCCTAGGAGGACGAAAATAACCTAGTTGATCATCCAATGACAAAAACACACGTATTGGATGCACAAGATTGGTTAAAAACCCTAATTGGACAAGAATATGCCTAGGGAGAACGAAAATCACCTAATTGATCATCCAATGACACAAACACACCTATTGGATGCACAAGATTGGTTAAAAACCCTAATTGGAAAAGAATAAGCCTAGGGAGGACGAAAATGACCTAATTGATCATCCAATGACACAAACACACCTATTGGATGCACAAGATTGGTTAAAAACCCTAATTGGACAAGAATATGCCTAGGGAGGACGAAAATGACCTAAATATTAATTCAATGACACAAACAAAGTTATTGGATGCAAAGATTGGTTAAAAACCCTAATTGGACAAGAATAAGCCTAGGGAGGACGAAAATGACCTAATTGATCATCCAATGACACAAACACACCTATTGGATGCACAAGATTGGTTAAAAACCCTAATTGGACAAGAATAAGCCTAGGGAGGACGAAAATGACCTAATTGATCATCCAATGACACAAACACACCTATTGGATGCACAAGATTGGTTAAAAACCCTAATTGGACAAGAATATGCCTAGGGAGGACGAAAATGACCTAAATATTAATTCAATGACACAAACAAAGTTATTGGATGCACAAGATTGATTAAAAACCCTAATTTGACAAGAATAAGTGTAGGTAGGATGAAAATGACCTAATTGATCATCCAATGACACAAACACACCTATTGGATGCACAAGATTGGTTAAAAACCCTAATTGGACAAGAATAAGCCTAGGGAGGACGAAAATGACCTAATTGATCATCCAATGACACAAACACACCTATTGGATGCACAAGATTGGTTAAAAACCCTAATTGGACAAGAATAAGCCTAGGGAGGACGAAAATGACCTAATTGATCATCCAATGACACAAACACACCTATTGGATGCACAAGATTGGTTAAAAACCCTAATTGGACAAGAATATGCCTAGGGAGGACGAAAATGACCTAAATGTTAATCCAATGACACAAATGAACTTATTGGATGCACAAGATTGGTTAAAAACCTAATTCGACAAAAATAAGCCTAGGGAGAATGAAAATGACCTAAATATTAATCCAATGACACAACTCAACTTATTGGATGCACAAGATTGGTTAAAAACCCTAATTGGACAAGAATAACCCTAGGGAGGACGAAAATGACCTAATTGATCATCCAATGACACAAACACACCTATTGGATGCACAAGATTGGTTAAAAACCCTAATTGGACAAGAATAAGCCTAGGGAGGACGGAAATGACCTAATTGATCATCCAATGACACAAACACACCTATTGGATGCACAAGATTGGTTAAAAACCCTAATTGGACAAGAATATGCCTAGGGAGGACGGATATGACCTAAATGTTAATCCAATGACACAAATGAACTTATAGGATGCACAAGATTGGTTAAAAACCCTAATTGGACAAGAATAAGCCTAGGGAGTACGAAAATGACTTAATTGATCATCCAATGACACAAACACACCTATTGGATGCACAAGATTGGTTAAAAACCCTAATTGGACAAGAATATGCCTAGGGAGGACGAAAATGACCTAATTGATCATCCAATGACACAAACACACCTATTGGATGCACAAGATTGGTTAAAAACCCTAATTGGACAAGAATATGCCTAGGGAGGACGAAAATGACCTAATTGATCATCCAATGACACAAACACGCCTATTGGATGCACAAGATTGGTTAAAAACCCTAATTGGACAAGAATATGCCTAGGGAGGACGAAAATGACCTAATTGATCATCCAATGACACAAACAGACCTATTGGATGCACAAGATTGGTTAAAAACCCTAATTGGACAAGAATATGCCTAGGGAGGACGAAAATGACCTAATTGATCATCCAATGACACAAACACACCTATTGGATGCACAAGATCGGTTAAAAATCCAAATTGGACAAGAATAAGCCTAGGGAGGACGAAAATGACCTAATTGATCATCCAATGACACAAACACACCTATTGGATGCACAAGATTGGTTAAAAACCCTAATTGGACAAGAATAAGCCTAGGGAGGACGAAAATGACCTAATTGATCATCCAATGACACAAACACACCAATTGGATGCACAAGATTGGTTAAAAACCCTAGTTGGACAAGAACATGCCTAGGGAGGACGAAAATGACCAAAATATTAATTCAATGACACAAACAAAGTTATTGGATGCACAAGATTGGTTAAAAACCCTAATTGGACAAGAATAAGCCTAGGGAGGACGAAAATGACCTAATTGATCATCCAATGACACAAACACACCTATTGGATGCACAAGATTGGTTAAAAACCCTAATTGGACAAGAATAAGCCTAGGGAGGACGAAAATGACCTAATTGATCATCCAATGACACAAACACACCTATTGGATGCACAAGATTGGTTAAAAACCCTAATTGGACAAGAATAAGCCTAGGGAGGACGAAAATGACCTAATTGATCATCCAATGACACAAACACATCTATTGGAAGCACAAGATTGGTTAGAAACCCTAGTTGGACAAGAATATGCCTAGGGAGGACGAAAATGACCTAATTGATCATCCAATGACACAAATGAACTTATTGGATGCACAAGATTGCTTAAAAACCCTAATTGGACAAAAATAAGCATAGAAAGGACGAAAATGACCTAATTGATCATCCAATGACACAAACACACCTATTGGATGCACAAGATTGGTTAAAAACCCTAATTGGACAAGAATAAGCCTAGGGAGGACGAAAATGACCTAATTGATCATCCAATGACACAAACACACCTATTGGATGCACAAGATTGGTTAAAAACCCTAATTGGACAAGAATAAGCCTAGGGAGGACGAAAATGACCTAATTGATCATCCAATGACACAAACACACCTATTGGATGCACAAGATTGGTTAAAAACCCTAATTGGACAAGAATATGCTTAGGGTGGACGAAAATGACCTAAATATTAATTCAATGACATAAACAAACTTGTTGGATGCACATGATTGGTTAAAAACCCTAATTGGACAAGAATATGCCTAGGGAGGACGAAAATAACCTAAATATTAATTCAATGACACAAACAAAGTTATTGGATGCACAAGATTGGTTGAAAACCCTAATTGGACAAGAATAAGCCTAGGGAGGACGAAAATGACCTAATTGATCATCCAATGACACAAACACACCTATTGGAAGCACAAGATTGGTTCAAAACCCTAATTGGACAAGAATATGCCTAGGTAGGACGAAAATGACCTAAATGCTAATCCAATGACACAACTCAACTTATTGGATGCACAAGATTGGTTAAAAACCCTAATTGGTCAAGAATAAGCCTAAGGAGGACGAAAATGACCTAATTGATCATCCAATGACACAAACACACCTATTGGATGCACAAGATTGGTTAAAAACCCTAATTGGACAAGAATATGCCTAGGGAGGACGAAAATGACCTAAATGTTAATCCAATGACACAAATGAACTTATTGGATGCACAAAATTGGTTAAAAACCCTAATTGGACAAGAATAAGCCTTGGGAGGACGAAAATGACCTAATTGATCATCCAATGACACAAACACACCTATTGGATGCACAAGACTGGTTAAAAACCCTAATTGGACAAGAATATGCCTAGGGAGGACGAAAATGACCTAAATGTTAATCCAATGACACAAATGAACTTATTGGATGCACAAGATTGGTTTAAAACCGTAATTGGACAAGAATAAGCCTTCGAAGGACGAAAATGACCTAATTGATCATTCAATGACACAATCACACCTATTGGATGCACAAGACTGGTTAAAAACCCTAATTATACAAGAATATGCCTAGGAAGGACGAAAATGACCTAATTGATCATCCAATGACACAAACACACCTATTGGATGCACAAGATTAGTTAAAAACCCTAATTGGACAAGAATAAGCCTAGGGAGGACGAAAATGACCTAATTGATCATCCAATGACACAAACACACCTATTGGATGCACAAGATTGGTTAAAAACCCTAATTGGACAAGAATAAGCCTAGGGAGGACGAAAATGACCTAATTGATCATCCAATGACACAAACACACCTATTGGATGCACAAGATTGGTTAAAAACCCTAATTGGACAAGAATAAGCCTAGGGAGGACGAAAATGACCTAATTGATCATCCAATGACACAAACAGACCTATTGGATGCACAAGATTGTTTAAAAACCCTAATTGGACAAGAATATGCCTAGGGAGGACGAAAATGACCTAATTGATCATCCAATGACACAAACACGCCTATTGGAGGCAAAAGATTGGTTAAAAACCCTAATTGGACAAGAATATACCTAGAGAGGACGAAAATGACCTAATTGATCATCCAATGACACAAATGAACTTATTGGATGCACAAGATTGGTTAAAGACATTAATTGGACAAGAATAGGCCTAGGGAGGACGAAAATGACCTAATTGATCATCCAATGACACAAACACACCTATTGTATGCACAAGATTGGTTAAAAACCCTAATTGGACAAGAATAAGCCTAGGGAGGACGAAAATGACCTAATTGATCATCCAATGACACAAACACACCTATTGGATGCCCAAGATTGGTAAAAAAAACCCTAATTGGACAAGAATAAGCCTAGGGAGGACGAAAATGACCTAATTCATCATCCAATGACACAAACACACCTATTGTATGCACAAGATTGGTTAAAAACCCTAATTGGACAAGAATAAGCCTAGGGAGGACGAAAATGACCTAATTGATCATCCAATGACACAACCACACCTATTGGATGCCCAAGATTGGTAAAAAAAACCCTAATTGGACAAGAATAAGCCTACGGAGGACGAAAATGACCTAATTCATCATCCAATGACACAAACACACCTATTGTATGCACAAGATTGGTTAAAAACCCTAATTGGACAAGAATAAGCCTAGGGAGGACGAAAATGACCTAATTGATCATCCAATGACACAAACACACCTATTGGATGCACAAGATTGGTTAAAAACCCTAATTGGACAAGAATATGCCTAGGGAGGACGAAAATGACCAAATTGATCATCCAATGACACAAACACACCTATTGAAGGCACAAGATTGGTTAAAAACCCTAATTTGACAAGAATATGAGTAGGGAGGACGAAAATGACCTAAATGTTAATTCAATGAAACAAACGAACTTATTGGATGCACAACATTGGTTAAAAACCCTAATTGGACAAGAATAAGCCTAGGGAGGACGAAAACGACCTAATTGATCATCGAATGACACAAACATACATATTGGATGCACAAGATTGGTTAAAAACCTAATTGGACAAGAATAAGCCTAAGGAGGACGAAAATGACCTAATTGATCATCCAATGACACAAACACACCTATTGGATGCACAAGATTGGTTAAAAACCCTAATTGGACAAGAATATGCCTAGGGAGGATGAAAATGACCAAATTTATCATCCAATGACACAAACACACCTATTGGATGCACAAGATTTGTTAAAAACCCTAATCGGACAAGAATATGCCTAGGGAGGACGAAAATGACCTAATTGATCATCCAATGACACAAAGACACCTATTGGAGGCACAAGATTGGTTAAAAACCGTAATTGGACAATAATATGCCTAGGGAGGACGAAAATGACCTAAATGTTAATTCTATGACACAAACAAACTTATTGGATGCACTACATTGGTTAAAAACCCTAATTGGACAAGAATAAGCCTAGGAAGGACGAAAATGACCTAATTGATCATCCAATGACACAAACACACCTATTGGATGCACAAGATTGGTTAAAAACCTTAATTGGACAAGAATAAGCCTAGGGAGGACGAAAATGACCTAATTGATCATCCAATGACACAAATAGACCTATTGGATGCACAAGATTGTTTAAAAACCCTAATTGGACAAGAATATGCCTAGGGAGGACGAAAATGACCTAATTGATCATCCAATAACACAAACACGCCTATTGGAGGCACAAGATTGGTTAAAAACCCTAATTGGACAAGAATATGCCTTGAGAGGACGAAAATGACCTAATTGATCATCCAATGACACAAATGAACTTATTGGATGCACAAGATTGGTTAAAGACATTAATTGGACAAGAATAGGCCTAGGGAGGACGAAAATGACCTAATTGATCATCCAATGACACAAACACACCTATTGGATGCACAAGATTGTTTAAAAACCCTAATTGGACAAGAATATGCCTAGGGAGGACGAAAATGACCTAATTGATCATCCAATGATACAAACACACCTATTGGATGCACAAGATTGGTTAAAAACCTAATTGGACAAGAATAAGCCTAGGGAGGACGAAAATGACCTAATTGATCATCCAATGACACAAACACACCTATTGGATGCACAAGATTGGTTAAAAACCCTAATTGGACAAGAATAAGCCTAGGGAGGACGAAAATGACCTAATTGATCCTCCAATGACACAAACACACCTATTGGATGCACAAGATTGGTTAAAAACCCTAATTGGACAAGAATATGCCTAGGGAAGACGAAAATGACCTAAATATTAATTCAATGACATATACAAACTTATTGGATGCACAAGATTGGTTAAAAACCCTAATTGGACAAGAATAAGCCTAGGGAGGACGAAAATGACCTAATTGATCATCCAATGACACAAACACACCTATTGGATGCACAAGATTGGTTAAAAACCCTAGTTGGACAAAAATAAGCCTAGGGAGGACGAAAATGACCTAATTGATCATCCAATGACGCCAATTAACTTATTGGATGCACAAGATTGGTTAAAAACCCTAATTGGACAAGAATAAGCCTAGGGAGGACGAAAATGACCTAATTAATCATCCAATGACACAAACACACCTATTGGATGCACAAGATTGGTTAAAAACCCTAATTGGACAAGAATAAGCCTAGAGAGGACGAAAATGACCTAATTGATCATCCAATGACACAAACACACCTATTGGATACACAAGATCGGTTAAAAACCCTAATTGGACAAGAATAAGCCTAGGGAGGACGAAAATGACCTAATTGATCATCCAATGACACAAACACACCTATTGGATGCACAAGATTGGTTAAAAACCCTAATTGGACAAGAATATGCCTAGGGAGGACGAAAATGACCTAAATATTAATTCAATGAAACAAACAAACTTATTGGATGCACAAGATTGGTTAAAAACCCTAATTGGAGAAGAATAAGCCTAGGGAGGACGAAAATGACCTAATTGATCATCCAATGACACAGACACACCTATTGGAAGCACAAGATTGATAAAAAACCCTAATTGGACAAGAATATGCCTAGGGAGGACGAAAATGACCTAAATGTTAATCCAATGACACAAATGAACTTATTGGATGCACAAGATTGGTTAAAAACCCTAATTGGACAAGAATAAGCCTAGGGAGGACGAAAATGACCTAAATGTTAATCCAATGACACAGCTCAACTTATTGGATGCACAAGATTGGTTAAAAACCCTAATTGGACAAGAATAAGCCTATGGAGGACGAAAATGACCCAAATGTTAATCCAATGACACAACTCAACTTATTGGATGCACAAGATTGGTTAAAAACCCTAATTTGACAAGAATATGCCTAGGGAGGACGAAAAAGACCTAATTGATCGTCCAATGACACAAACACACCTATTGGATGCACAAGATTGGTTAAAAACCCTAATTGGACAAGAATAAGCCTAGGGAGGACGAAAATGACCTAATTGATCATCCAATGACACAAACACACCTATTGGATGCACAAGATTGGTTAAAAACCCTAATTGGACAAGAATAAGCCTAGGGAGGACGAAAATGACCTAATTGATCATCCATTGCCACAAACACACCTAATGGATGCACAAGATTGGTTAAAAACCCTAATTGGACAAGAATATGCCTAGGGAGGACGAAGATGACCTAATTGGTCATCCAATGACACAAACACACCTAGTGGATGCACAAAATTGGTTAAAAACCCTAATTGGACAAGAATAAGCCTAGGGAGGACGAAAATAACCTAATTGATCATCCAATGACACAAACACACCTATTGGATGCACAAGATTTGTTAAAAACCCTAATTGGACAAGAATATGCCTAGGGAGGACGAAAATGACCTAAATGTTAATCCAATGACACAAATGAACTTATTGGATGCACAAGATTGGTTAAAAACCCTAATTGGACAAGAATAAGCCTAGGGAGGACGAAAATGACCTAAATGTTAATCCAATGACACAACTCAACTTATTGGATGCACAAGAATGGTTAAAAACCCTAATTGGGCAAGAATAAGCCTAGGGAGGACGAAAGTTACCTAATTGATCATCCAATGACACAAACACACCTATTGGATGCACAAGATTGGTTAAAAAGCCTAATTGGACAAGAATAAGCCTAGGGAGGACGAAAATGACCTAAATGTTAATCCAATGATACAACTCAACTTATTGGATGCACAAGATTGGTTAAAAACACTAATTGGACAAGAATAAGCCTAGGGAGGACGAAAATGACCTAATTGATCATCCAATGACACAAACACACCTATTGGATGCACAAGATTGGTTAAAAACCCTAATTGGACAAGAATAAGCCTAGGGAGGACGAAAATGACCTAAATGTTAATCCAATGACACAACTCAACTTATTGGATGCACAAGAATGGTTAAAAACCCTAATTGGGCAAGAATAAGCCTAGGGAGGACGAAAGTTACCTAATTGATCATCCAATGACACAAACACACCTATTGGATGCACGAGATTGGTTAAAAACCCTAATTGGACAAGAATAAGCCTAGGGAGGACGAAAATGACCTAAATGTTAATCAATTGACACAACTCAACTTATTGGATGCACAAGAATGGTTAAAAACCCTAATTGGGCAAGAATAAGCCTAGGGAGGACGAAAGTTACCTAATTGATCATCCAATGACACAAACACACCTATTGGATGCACAAGATTGGTTAAAAACCCTAATTGGACAAGAATAAGCCTAGGGAGGACGAAAATGACCTAAATGTTAATCCAATGACACAACTCAACTTATTGGATGCACAAGATTGGTTAAAAACACTAATTGGACAAGAATAAGCCTAGGGAGGACGAAAATGACCTAATTGATCATCCAATGACACAAACACACCAATTGGATGCACAAGATTGGTCTAAAACTCTAATTGGACAAGAATATGCCTAGGGAGGACGAAAATGACCTAAATGTTATTCCAATGACACAAATGAACTTATTGGATGCACAAGATAAGTTAAAAACCCTAATTGGACAAGAATAAGCCTAGGGAGGACCAAAATAACCTAATTGATCATTTAATGACACAAACACACCTATTGGATGCACAAGATTGGTCTAAAACTCTAATTGGACAAGAATATGCCTAGGGAGGACGAAAATGACCTAAATGTTAATCCAATGACACAAATGAACTTATTGGATGCACAAGATTGGTTAAAAACCCTAATTGGACAAGAATAAGCCTAGGGAGGACGAAAATGACCTAAATGTTAATCCAATGACACAAATCAACTTAATGGATGCACAAGATTGGTTAAAAACCCTAATTGGGCAAGAATAAGCCTAGGGAGGACGAAAATGACCTAATTGATCATCCAATGACACAAACACACCTATTGGATGCACAAGATTGGTTAAAAACCCTAATTGGACAAGAATAAGCCTAGGGAGGACGAAAATGACCTAATTAATCATCCAATGACACAAACACACCTATTGGATGCACAAGATTGGTTAAAAACCCTAATTGGACAAGAATATGCCTAGGGAGGACAAAAATGACCTAAATGTTAATCGAATGACACAAACGAACTTATGGGATGCACAAGATTGGTTAAAAATCCTAATTGGACAAGAATAAGCCTAGGGAGGACGAAAATGACCTAAATGCTAATCCAATGACACAACTCAACTTATTGGATGCACAAGATTGGTTAAAAACCCTAATTGGACAAGAATAAGCCTAGGGAGGACGAAAATGACCTAATTGATCATCCAATGACACAAACACACCTATCGGATGCACAAGATTGGTTAAAAACCCTAATTGGACAAGAATAAGCCTAGGGAGGAAGAAAATGACCTAATTGATCATCCAATGACACAAACACACCTATTGGATGCACAAGATTGGTTAAAAACCCTAATTTGACTAGAATAAGCCTAGGGTGGACGAAAATGACCTAATTGATCATCCATTGCCACAAACACACCTAATGGATGCACAAGATTGGTTAAAAACCCTAATTGGACAAGAATATGCCTAGGGAGGACGAAAATGACCTAATTGGTCATCCAATGACACAAACACACCTATTGGATGCACAAGATTGGTTAAAAACCGTAATTGGACAAGAATAAGCCTAGGGAGGACGAAAATAAGCTAATTGATCATCCAATGACACAAACACACCTATTGGATGCACATGATTTGTTAAAAACCCTAATAGGACAAGAATATGCCTAGGGAGGACGAAAATGACCTAAATGTTAATCCAATGACACAAATGAACTTATTGGATGCACAAGATTGGTTAAAAACCCTAATTGGACAAGAATAAGCCTAGGGAGGACGAAAATGACCTTAATGTTAATCCAATGACACAACTCAACTTATTGGATGCACAAGATTGGTTAAAAACCCTAAATGGACAAGAATAAGCCTATGGAGGACGAAAATGACCTAATTGATCATCCAATGACACAAACACACCTATTGGATGCACAAGATTGGATAAAAACCCTAATTGGACAAGAATAAGCCTAGGGATGACGAAAATGACCTAAATGTTAATCCAATGACACAACTCAACTTATTGGATGCACAAGATTGGTTAAAAACCCTAATTGGACAAGAATAAGCCTAGGGAGGACGAAAATGACCTAATTTATCATCCAATGACACAAACACACCTATTGGATGCACAAGATTGGTTAAAAACCCTAATTGGACAAGAATAAGCATAGGGAGGACGAAAATGACCTAATTGATCATCCAATGACACAAACACACCTATTGGATGCACAAGATTGGTTAAAAACACTAATTGGACAAGAATAAGCCTAGGGAGGACGAAAATGACCTAATTGATCATCCAATGAAACAAAAACACCTATTGGATGCACAAGATTGGTTAAAAACCCTAATTGGACAAGAATAAGCCTAGGGAGGACGAAAATGACCTAATTGATCATCCAATGACACAAACACACCTATTGGATGCACAAGATTGGTTAAAAACCCTAATTGGACAAGAATAAGCCTAGGGAGGACGAAAATGACCTAATTGATCAACCAATGACACAAACAAACCTATTGGATGCACAAGATTGGTTAAAAACCCTAATTGGACAAGAATAAGCCTAGGGAGGATGAAAATGACCTAATTGATCATCCAATGACACAAACACACCTATTGGATGCACAAGATTGGTTAAAAACCCTAATTGGACAAGAATAAGCCTAGGGAGGACGAAAATGACAAAATTGATCATCTAATGACACAAACCAACCTATTGGATGCACAAGATTGGTTAAAAACCCTAATTGAACAAGAATAAGCCTAGGGAGGACGAAAATGACCTAATTGATCATCCAATGACACAAACACACCTATTGGATGCACAAGATTGGTTAAAAACCCTAATTGGACAAGAATAAGCCTAGGGATGACGAAAATGACGTAATTGATCATCCAATGACACAAACACACCTATTGGATGCACAAGATTGGTTAAAAACCCTAATTGGACAAGAATATGCCTAGCAAGGAAGAAAATGACCTAAATATTAATTCAATGCAAGAAACAAACTTATTGGATGCACATGATTGGTTAAAAACCCTAATTGGACAAGAATATGCCTAGCAAGGAAGAAAATGACCTAAATATTAATTCAATGAAAGAAACAAACTTATTGGATGCACATGATTGGTTAAAAACCCTAATTGGACAAGAATAAGCCTAGGGAGGACGAAAATGACCTAATTGATCATCCAATGACACAAACACACCTATTGGATGCACAAGATTGGTTAAAAACCCTAATTGGACAAGAATAAGCCTAGGGAGGACGAAAATGACCTAATTGATCATCCAATTACACAAACACACCTATTGGATGCACAAGATTGGTTAAAAACTCTAATTGGACAAGAATAAGCCTTGGGAGGACGAAAATGACCTAATTGATCATCCAATGACACAAACACACCTATTGGATGCACAAGATTTATTAAAAACCCTAATTGGACAAGAATAAGCCTAGGGAGGACGAAAATGACCTAATTGATCATCCAATGACACAAACACACCTATTGGATGCACAAGATTGGTTAAAAACCCTAATTGGACAAGAATAAGCCTAGGGAGGATGAAAATGACTTAATTGATCATCCAATGAAACAAACACACCTATTGGATGCACAAGATAGGTTAAAAACCCTAATTGGACAAGAATATGCCTAGGGAAGACGAAAATGACCTAAATGTTAATCCAATGACACAAATGAACTTATTGGATGCACAAGATTGGTTAAAAACCCTAATTTGACAAGAATATGCCTAGGGAGGACGAAAATGACCTAATTGGTCATCCAATGACACAAACACACCTATTGGATGCACAAGATTGGTTAAAAACCCTAATTGGACAAGAATAAGCCTAGGGAGGACGCAAATAACCTAATTGATCATCCAATGACACAAACACACCTATTGGATGCACAAGATTGGTTAAAAACCCTAATTGGACAAGAATATGCCTAGGGAGGACGAAAATGACCTAATTGATCATCCAATGACACAAAGACACCTATTGGAGGCACAAGATTGGTTAAAAACCGTAATTGGACAATAATATGCCTAGGGAGGACGAAAATGACCTAAATGTTAATTCTATGACACAAACAAACTTATTGGATGCACAACATTGGTTAAAAACCCTAATTGGACAAGAATAAGCCTAGGGAGGACGAAAATGACCTAATTGATCATCCAATGACACAAACACACCTATTGGATGCACAAGATTGGTTAAAAACCCTAATTGGACAAGAATAAGCCTAGGGAGGACGAAAATTACCTAATTGATCATCCAATGACACAAACACACCTATTGGATGCACAAGATTGGTTAAAAATCCTAATTGGACAAGAATAAGCCTAGGGAGGATAAAAATGACCTAATTGATCATCCAATGACACAAACACACCTATTGGATGCACAAGATTGGTTAAAAACCCTAATTGGACAAGAATAAGCCTAGGGAGGACGAAAATGACCTAATTGATCATCCAATGACACAAACACACCTATTGGATGCACAAGATTGGTTAAAAACCCTAATTGGACAAGAATAAGCCTAGGGAGGACGAAAATGACCTAATTGATCATCCAATCACACAAACACACCTATTGGATGCACAAGATTGGTTAAAAACCATAGTTGGACATGAATATGCCTAGGGAGGATGAAAATGACCTAATTGATCATCCAATGACACAAATGAACTTATTGGATGCACAAGATTGGTTAAAAACACTAATTGGACAAAAATAAGCCTAGGGAGGACAAAAATGACCTAATTGATCATCCAATGACACAAACACACCTATTGGATGCACAAGATTGGTTAAAAACCCTAATTGGACAAGAATAAGCCTAGGGAGGACGAAAATGACCTAATTGATCATCCAATGACACAAACACACCTATTGGATGCACAAGATTGGTTAAAAACCCTAATTGGACAAGAATAAGCCTAGGGAGGACGAAAATGACCTAATTGATCATCCAATGACACAAACACACCTATTGGATGCACAAGATTGGTTAAAAACCCTAATTGGACAAGAATAAGCCTAGGGAGGACAAAAATGACCTAAATTGATCATCCAATGACACAAACACACCTATTGGATGCACAAGATTGGTTAAAAACCCTAATTGGACAAGAATATGCCTAGGGAGGACGAAAATGACCTAAATGTTAATCCAATGACACAAATGAACTTATTGGATGCACAAGATTGGTTAAAAACCCTAATTGGACAAGAATAAGCCTAGAGAGGATCAAAGTGACCTAATTAATCATCCAATGAGATAAACACACCTATTGGATGCACAAGATTAGTTAAAAACTCTAATTGGACAAGAATATGCCTAGGGAGGACGAAAATGACCTAAATGTGAATCCAATGACACAAATGAACTTATTGGATGCACAAGATTGGTTAAAAACCTAATTCGACAAGAATAAGCCTAGGGAGAATCAAAATGACCTAAATGTTAATCCAATGACACAACTCAACTTATTGGATGCACAAGATTGGTTAAAAACCCTAATTGGACAAGAATAAGCCTAGGGAGGACGAAAATGACCTAATTGATCATCCAATGACAAAAACACGCCTATTGGATGCACAAGATTGGTTAAAAACCCTAATTGGACAAGAATATGCCTAGGGAGGACGAAAATGACCTAAATGTTAATCCAATGACACAAATGAACTTATTGGATGCACAAGATTGGTTAAAAACCCTAATTGGACAAGAATAAGCCTAGGGAGGACGAAAATGACCTAATTGATCATCCAATGACACAAACACACCTATTGGATGCACAAGATTGGTTAAAGACCCTAATTGGACAAGAATATGCCTAGGGAGGACGAAAATGACCTAAATGTTAATCCAATGACACAACTGAACTTATTGGATGCACAAGATTGGTTAAAAACCCTAATTGGACAAGAATAAGCCTTGGGAGGACGAAAATGACCTAATTGATCATCCAATGACACAAACACACCTATTGGATGCACAAGACTGGTTAAAAACCCTAATTGGACAAGAATATGCCTAAGAAGGACGAAAATGACCTAATTGATCATCCAATGACACAAACACACTTATTGGAAGCACAAGATTGGTTAAAAACCCTAAAAGGACAAGAATAAGCCTAGGGAGGACGAAAATGACCTAAATATTAATTCAATGACATAAACAAAGTTATTGGATGCACAAGATTGGTTAAAAACTCTAATTGGACAAGAATAAGCCTAGGGAGGACGAAAATGACCTAATTGATCATCCAATGACACAAACACACCTATTGGATGCACAAGATTGGTTAAATACCCTAATTGGACAAGAATAAGCCTAGGGAGGACGAAAATGACCTAATTGATCATCCAATGACACAAACACACCTATTGGATGCACAAGATTGGTTAAAAACCCTAATTGGACAAGAATATGCCTAGGGAGGACGAAAATGACCTTATTGATCATCCAATAACACAAACACACCTATTGGATGCACAAGATTGGTTAAAAACCCTAATTGGACAAGAATAAGCCTAGGGAGGACGAAAATGACCTAATTGATCATCCAATGACACAAACACACCTATTGGATGCACAAGATTGGTTAAAAACCCTAATTGGACAAGAATATGCCTAGGGTGGACGAAAATGACCTAAATATTAATTCAATGACACAAACAAAGTTATTGGATGCACAAGATTGGTTAAAAACCCTAATTGGACAAGGATAAGCCTAGGGAGGACGTAAATGACCTAATTGATCATCCAATGACACAAACACACCTATTGGATGCACAAGATTGGTTAAAAACCCTAATTGGACAAGAATATGCCTAGGGAGGACGAAAATGACCTAAATATTAATTCAATGACACAAACAAACTTATCGGATGCACAAGATTGATTAAAAACCCTAATTGGACAAGAATAGGCCTACGGAGGGCGAAAATGACCTAATTGATCATCCAAAGAAACAAACACACCTATTGGATGCACAAGATTGGTTAAAAACCCTAATTGGACAAGAATAAGCCTAGGGAGGACGAAAATGACCTAATTGATCATCCAATGACACAAACACACCTATTGGATGCACAAGATTGGTTAAAAACCCTAATTGGACAAGAATAAGCCTAGGGAGGACGAAAATGACCTAATTGATCATCCAATGACACAAACACACCTATTGGATGCACAAGATTGGTTAAAAACCCTAATTGGACAAGAATAAGCCTGGGGAGGAAGAAAATGACCTAATTGATCATCCAATGACAAAAACACACCTATTGGATGCACAAGATTGGTTAAAAACCCTAATTGGACAAGAATAAGCCTAGGGAGGACGAAAATGACCTAATTGATCATCCAATGACACAAACACACCTATTGGATGCACAAGATTGGTTAAAAACCCTAATTGGACAAGAATAAGCCTAGGGAGGACGAAAATGACCTAATTGATCATCCAATAACACAAACACACCTATTGGATGCACAAGATTGGTTAAAAACCCTAGTTGGACAAGAATATGCCTAGGGAGGACGAAAATGACCTAATTGATCATCCAATGAACTAAATGAACTTATTGGATGCACAAGATTGGTTAGAAACCCTAGTTGGACAAGAATATGCCTAGGGAGGACGAAAATGACCTAATTGATCATCCAATGACACAAATGAACTTATTGGATGCACAAGATTTGTTAAAAACCCTAATTGGACAAGAATAAGCCTAGGGAGGACGAAAATGACCTAATTGATCATCCAATGACACAAACACACCTATTGGATGCACAAGATTGGTTAAAAACCCTAATTGGACAAGAATAAGCCTAAGGAGGACGAAAATGACCTAATTGATCATCCAACGACACAAACACACCTATTGGATGCACAAGATTGGTTAAAAGCCCTAATTGGACAAGAATTAGCCTATGGAGGACGAAAATGACTTAATTGATCATCAAATGACACAAACACACCTATTGGATGCACAAGATTGGTTAAAAACCCTAGTTGGACAAGAATATGCCCAGGGAGGACGAAAATGACCTAATTGATCATCCAATGACACAAATAAACTTATTGGACGCACAAGATTGGTTAAAAACCCTAGTTGGACAAGAATAAGCCTAGGGAGGACGAAAATGACCTAATTGATCATCCAATGACACAAACACACCTATTGGATGCACAAGATTGGTTAAAAACCCTAATTGGACAAGAATAAGCCTAAGGAGGACGAAAATAACCTAATTGATCATCCAATGACACAAACACACCAATTGGATGCACCAGATTGGTTAAAAACCCTAGTTGGACAAGAATATGCCTAGGGAGGACGAAAATGACCTAATTGATCATCCAATGACACAAATGAACTTATCGGATGCACAAGATTGGTTAAAACCCCTAATTGGACAAGAATAAGCATAGGGAGGACGAAAATGACCTAATAGATCATCCAATGACACAAACACACCAATTGGATGAACAAGATTGGTTAAAAACCCTAATTGGACAAGAATATGCCTAGGGAGGACGAAAATGACCTAAATGTTAATCCAATGACACAAATGAACTTATTGGATGCACAAGATTGGTTAAAAACCCTAATTGGACAAGAATAAGCCTAGGGAGGACGAAAATGACCTAATTGATCATCCAATGACACAAACACACCTATTGGAAGCACAAGATTGGTTAAAAACCCTAATTGGACAAGAATATGCCTAGGGAGGATGAAAATGTCCTAAATGTTAATCCAATGACACAAATGAACTTATTGGATGCACAAGATTGATTAAAAACCCTAATTGGACAAGAATAAGCCTAGGGAGGACGAAAATGACCTAATTGATCATCCAATGACACAAACACACCTATTGGATGCACAAGATTGGTTAAAAACCCTAATTGGACAAGAATAAGCCTAGGCAGGAAGAAAATGACCTAATTGATCATCCAATGACACAAACACACCTATTGGATGCACAAGATTCGTTAAAAACCCTAATTGGACATGAATATGCCTAGGGAGGACGAAAATGACCTAATTGATCATCCAATGACACAAACACACCTATTGGATGCACAAGATTGGTTAAAAACCCTAATTGGACAAGAATATGCCTAGGGAGGACGAAAATGACCTAAATGTTAATCCAATGACACAAACACACCTATTGGAGGCACAAGATTGGTTAAAAACCCTAATTGGACAAGAATATGCCTTGGGAGGACGAAAATGACCTAATTAATCATCCAATGACACAAACACACCTATTGGATGCACAAGATTGGTTAAAAACCCTAATTGGACAAGAATAAGCCTAGGGAGGAAGAAAATGACCTAATTGAACATCCAATGACACACACACACCTATTGGATGCACAAGATTGGTTAAAAACCCTAATTGGCCAAGAATAAGCCTAGGGAGGACGAAAATGACCTAATTGATCATCCAATGACACAAATACAACTATTGGATGCACAAGATTGGTTAAAAACCCTAATTGGACAAGAATATGCCTAGGGATGACGAAAATGACCTAAATGTTAATCCAATGACACAAACGAACTTATTGGATGCACAACATTGGTTAAAAACCCTAATTGGACAAGAATAAGCCTAGGGAGGACGAAAATGACCTAATTGATCATCCAATGACACAAACACACCTATTGGATGCACAAGATTGTTTAAAAACCCTAATTGGACAAGAATATGCCTAGGGAGGACGAAAATGACCTAATTGATCATCCAATGACACAAACACGCCTATTGGAGGCACAAGATTGGTTAAAAACCCTAATTGGACAAGAATATGCCTAGAGAGGACGGAAATGACCTAATTGATCATCCAATGACAAAAATGAACTTATTGGATGCACAAGATTGGTTAAACACATTAATTGGACAAGAATAGGCCTAGGGAGGACGAAAATGACCTAATTGATCATCCAATGACACAAACACACCTATTGGATGCACAAGATTGTTTAACAACACTAATTGGACAAGAATAGGCCTAGGGAGGACGAAAATGACCTAATTGATCATCCAATGACACAAACACACCTATTGGATGCACAAGATTGGTTAAAAACCCTAGTTGGACAAGAATATGCCTAGGGAGGACGAAAATGACCTAAATGTTAATCCAATGACACAAATGAACTTATTGGATGCACAAGATTGGTTAAAAACCCTAATTGGACAAGAATATGCCTAGGCAGGAAGAAAATGACCAAAATGTTAATCCAATGACACAAATGAACTTATTGGATGCACAAGATTGGTTAAAAACCCTAATTGGACAAGAATAAGCCTAGGGAGGACGAAAATGACCTAATTGATCATCAAATGACACAAACACACCTATTGGATGCACAAGATTGGTTAAAAACCCTAACTGGACAAGAATATGCCTAGGGAGGACGAAAATGACATAATTGATCATCCAATGACACAAACACACCTATTGGATGCACAAGATTGGTTAAAAACCCTAATTGGACAAGAACATGCCTAGGGAGGACGAAAATGACCTAATTGATCATCCAATGACACTAATGAACTTATTGGATGCACAAGATTGGTTAAAAACCATAATTGGACAAGAATAAGCCTAGGGAGGACGAAAATGATCTAATTGATCATCCAATGACACAAACACACCTATTGGATGCACAAGATTGGTTAAAAACCCTAACTGGACAAGAATATGCCTAGGGAGGACGAAAATGACCTAATTGATCATCCAATGACACTAATGAACTTATTGGATGCACAAGATTGGTTAAAAACCCTAATTGGACAAGAATAAGCCTAGGGAGGACGAAAATGACCTAATTGATCATCCAATGACACAAACACACCTATTGGATGCACAAGATTGGTTAAAAACCCTAATTGGACAAGAATATGCCTAGGGAGGACGAAAATGACCTAATTGATCATCCAATTACACAAACACACCTATTGGATACACAAGATTGGTTAAAAACCCTAATTGGACAAGAATATGCCTAGGGAGGACGAATATGACCTAAATGTTAATCCAATAACACAAATGAACTTATTGGATGCACAAGGTTGGTTAAAAACCCTAATTGGACAAGAATAAGCCTAGGGAGGACAAAAATGACCTAATTGATCATCCAATGACACAAACACACCTATTGGATGCACAAGATTGGTTAAAAACCATAATTGGACAAGAATATGCCTAGCGAGGACGAAAATGACCTAAATATTAATTCAATGACACAAACAAACTTATTGGATGCACAAGATTGGTTAAAAACCCTAATTGGACAAGAATAAGCCTAGGGAGGACGAAAATGACCTAATTGATCATCCAATGACACAAACACACCTATTGGAGGCACAAGATTGGTTAAAAACCCTAGTTGGAATGGAACTTGCCTAGGGAGGACGAAAATGACCTAATTGATCATTCAATGACACTAATGAACTTATTGGATGCACAAGATTGGTTAAAAACCCTAATTGGACAAGGATAAGCCTAGGGAGGACGAAAATGACATAATTAATCATCCAATGACACAAACACACCTATTGGATGCACAAGATTGGTTAAAAACCCTAATTGGACAAGAATATGCCTAGGGAGGACGAAAATGACCTAAATATTAATTCAATGACACAAACAAACTTATTGGATGCACAAGATTGGTTAAAAACCCTAATTGGACAAGAATAAGCCTAGGGAGGACGAAAATGACCTAATTGATCATCCAATGACACAAACACACCTATTGGATGCACAAGATTGGTTAAAAACCCTAATTGGACAAGAATAAGCCTAGGGAGGACGAAAATGACCTAATTGATCATCCAATGACACAAACACACCTATTGGATGCACAAGATTGGTTTAAAACCCTAGTTGGACAAGAATATGCCTATGGAGGACGAAAATGACCAAATTTATCATCCAATGACACAAATGAACTTATTGGATGCACAAGATTGGTTAAAAACCCTAATTGGACAAGAATAAGCCTAGGGAGGACGAAAATGACCTAATTGATCATCCAATGACACAAACACACCTATTGGATGCACAAGATTGGTTAAAAACCCTAACTGGATAAGAATATGCCTAGGGAGGACGAAAATGACCTAATTGATCATCCAATGTTACAAACACACCTATTGGATGCACAAGATTGGTTAAAAACCCTAATTGGACAAGAATATGCCTAGGGAGGACGAATATGACCTAATTGATCATCCAATGAAACAAACACACCTATTGGATGCACAAGATTGGTTAAAAACCCTAATTGGACAAGAATAAGCCTAGGGAGGACGAAAATGACCTAATTGATCATCCAATGACACAAACACACCTATTGGATGCACAAGATTGGTTAAAAACCCTAATTGGACAAGAATAAGCCTAGGGAGGACGAAAATGACCTAATTGATCATCCAATGACACAAACACACCTATTGGATGCACAAGATTGGTTAAAAACCCTAACTAGACAAGAATATGCCTAGGGAGGACGAAAATGACCTAATTGATCATCCAATGACACTAATGAACTTATTGGATGCACAAGATTGGTTAAAAACCCTAATTGGACAAGAATAAGCCTAGAGAGGACAAAAATGACCTAATTGATCATCCAATGACACAAACACACCTATTGGATGCACAAGATTGGTTAAAAACCCTAGTTGGACAAGAACATGCCTAGGGAGGACGAAAATGACCTAATTTTTCATCCAATGACACCAATGAACTTATTGGATGCACAAGATTGGTTAAAAACCCTAATTGGACAAGAATAAGCCTAGGGAGGACGAAAATGACCTAATTGATCATCCAATGACACAAACACACCTATTGGATGCACAAGATTGGTTAAAAACCCTAATTGGACAAGAATATGCCTAGAGAGGACGAAAATGACCTAAATATTAGTTCAATAACACAAACAAACTTATTGGATGCACAAGATTGGTTAAAAACCCTAATTGGACAAGAATAAGCCTAGGGAGGACGAAAATGACCTAATTGATCATCCAATGACACAAACACACCTATTAGATGCACAAGATTGGTTAAAAACCCTAATTGGACAAGAATAAGCCTAGGGAGGACAAAAATGACCTAATTGATCATCCAATGGCACAAACACACCTATTGGATGCACAAGATTGGTTAAAACCCTAATTGGACAAGAATATGCCTAGGGAGGACGAAAATGACCTAAATGTTAATCCAATGACACAAATGAACTTATTGGATGCACAAGATTGGTTAAAAACCCTAATTGGACAAGAATAAGCCTAGGGAGGACGAAAATGACCTAATTGATCATCCAATGACACAAACACACTTATTGGATGCACAAGATTGGTTAAAAACCCTAGTTGGACAAGAAAATGCCTAGGGAGGACGAAAATGACTTAATTGATCATCCAATGACACAAATGAACTTATTGGATGCACAAGATTAGTTAAAAACCCTAATTGGACAAGAATAAGCCTAGGGAGGACGAAAATGACCTAATTGATCATCCAATGACACAAACACACCTATTGTATGCACAAGATTGGTTAAAAACCCTAATTGGACAAGAATAAGCCTAGGGAGGAAGAAAATGACCTAATTGATCATCCAATGACACAAACACACCTATTGGATGCCCAAGATTGGTAAAAAAAACCCTAATTGGACAAGAATAAGTCTAGGGAGGACGAAAATGACCTAATTCATCATCCAATGACACAAACACACCTATTGTATGCACAAGATTGGTTAAAAACCCTAATTGGACAAGAATAAGCCTTGGGAGGACGAAAATGACCTAATTGATCATCCAATGACACAAACACACCTATTGGATGCACAAGATTGGTTAAAAACCCTAATTGGACAAGAATATGCCTAGGGAGGATGAAAATGACCTAATTGATCATCCAATGACACAAACAAACTTATCGGATGCACAAGATTGGTTAAAAACCCATATTGGACAAGAATAAGCCTAGGGAGGACGAAAATGACCTAATTGATCATCCAATGACACAAACACACCTATTGGATGCACAAGATTGGTTAAAAACCCTAATTGGACAAGAATAAGCCTAGGGAGGACGAAAATGACCTAATTGATCATCCAATGACACAAACACACCAATTGGATGCACAAGATTGGTTAAAAACCCTAGTTGGACAAGAACATGCCTAGGGAGGACGAAAATGACCAAAATATTAATTCAATGACACAAACAAAGTTATTGGATGCACAAGATTGGTTAAAAACCCTAATTGGACAAGAATAAGCCTAGGGAGGACGAAAATGACCTAATTGATCATCCAATGACACAAACACACCTATTGGATGCACAAGATTGGTTAAAAACCCTAATTGGACAAGAATAAGCCTAGGGAGGACGAAAATGACCTAATTGATCATCCAATGACACAAACACACCTATTGGATGCACAAGATTGGTTAAAAACCCTAATTGGACAAGAATAAGCCTAGGGAGGACGAAAATGACCTAATTGATCATCCAATGACACAAACACACCTATTGGATGCACAAGATTGGTTTAAAACCCTAGTTGATCAAGAATATGCCTAGGAAGGACGAAAATGACCTAATTGATCATCCAATGACACAAATGAACTTATTGGATGCACAAGATTGGTTAAAAACCCTAATTGGACAAGAATAAGCCTAGGGAGGACGAAAATGACCTAATTGATCATCCAATGACACAAACACACCTATTGGATGCACAAGATTGGTTAAAAACCCTAATTGGACAAGAATAAGCCTAGGGAGGACGAAAATGACCTAATTGATCATCCAATGACACAAACATACCTATTGGATGCACAAGATTGGTTAAAAACCCTAATTGGACAAGAATAAGCCTAGGGAGGACGAAAATGACCTAATTAATCATCCAATGACACAAACACACCTATTGGATGCACAAGATTGGTTAAAAACCCTAATTGGACAAGAATATGCCTAGGGAGGACGAAAGTGACCTAATTGATCATCCAATGACACAAACACACCTATTGGATGCACAAGATTGGTTAAAAACCCTAGTTGGACAAGAACATGCCTAGGGAGGACGAAAATGACCTAATTGATCATCCAATGACACTAACGAACTTATTGGATGCACAAGATTGGTTAAAAACCCTAATTGGACAAGAATAAGCCTAGGAAGGACGAAAATGACCTAATTGATCATCCAATGACACAAACACACCTATTGGATGCACAAGATTGGTTAAAAACCCTAATTGGACAAGAATATGCCTAGGGAGGACGAAAATGACCTAAATATTAATTCAATGACACAAACAAACTTATTGGATGCACAAGATTGGTTAAAAACCCTAATTGGACAAGAATAAGCCTAGGGAGGACGAAAATGACCTAATTGATCATCCAATGACACAAACACACCTATTGGATGCACAAGATTGGTTAAAAACCCTAATTGGACAAGAATATGTCTAGGGAGGACGAAAATGACCTAAATATTAATTCAATGACACAACTCAACTTATTGGATGCACAAGATTGGTTAAAAACCCTAATTGGACAAGAATATGCCTAGGGAGGACGAAAATGACCTAATTGATCATCCAATAATACAAACACACCTATTGGATGCACAAGATTGGTTAAAAACCCTAGTTGGCGAAGAACATGCCTAGGGAGGACGAAAATGACCTAATTGATCATCCAATGACACTAATGAACTTATTGGATGCACAAGATTGGTTAAAAACCCTAATTGGACAAGAATAAGCCTAGGGAGGACGAAAATGACCTAATTGATGATCCAATGACACAAACACACCTATTGGATGCACAAGATTGGTTAAAAACCCTAACTGGACAAGATGATGCCTAGGTAGGACGAAAATGACCTAATTGATCATCCAATGACACAAACACACCTATTGGATGCACAAGATTGGTTAAAAACCCTAATTGGACAAGAATATGCCTAGGGAGGACGAAAATGACCTAATTGATCATCCAATGACACAAACACACCTATTGGATGCACAAGATTGGTTAAAAACCCTAATTGGACAAGAATATGCCTAGGGAAGACGAATATGACCTAAATGTTAATCCAATAACACAAATGAACTTATTGGATGCACAAGATTGGTTAAAAACCCTAATTTGACAAGAATAAGCCTAGGGAGAACGAAAATGACCTAAATGTTAATCCAATGACACAACTCAACTTATTGGATGCACAAGATTGGTTAAAAACCCTAATTGGACAAGAATAAGCCTAGGGAGGACGAAAATAACCTAATTGATCATCCAATGACACAAACACACCTATTGGATGCACAAGATTGGTTAAATACCCTAATTGGACAAGAATATGCCTAGGGAGGACGAAAATGACCTAAATGTTAATCCAATGACACAAATGAACTTATTGGTAGCACAAGATTGGTTAAAAACCCTAATTGGACAAGAATAAGCCTAGGGAGGACGAAAATGACCTAATTGATCATCCAATGACACAAACACACCTATTGGATGCACAAGATTGGTTAAAAACCCTAATTGGACAAGAATATGCCTAGGGAGGACGAAAATGACCTAATTGATCATCCAATGACACAAACACACCTATTGGATGCACAAGATTGGTTAAAAACCCAAATTGGACAAGAATATGCCTAGGGAGGACGAAAATGACCTAAATATTAATTCAATGACACAAACAAAGTTATTGGATGCACAAGATTGGTTAAAATCCCTAATTGTACAAAAATAAGCCTAGGGAGGAAGAAAAGGACCTTATTGATGACCTAATGACACAAACACACCTATTGGAAGCACAAGATTGGTTAAAAACCCTAATTCGACAAGAATATGCCTAGGGAGGATGAAAATGACCTAAATGTTAATCCAATGACACAAATGAACTTATTGGATGCACAAGATTGGTTAAAAACCATAATTGGACAAGAATAAGCCTAGGGAGGACGAAAATGACCTAATTGATCATCCAATGACACAAACACACCTATTGGATGCACAAGATTGGTTAAAAACCCTACTTGGACAAGAATATGCCTAGGGAGGACCAAAATGACCTAATTGATCATCCAATGACACAAACACACCTATTGGATGCACAAGATTAGTTAAAAACCCTAATTGGACAAGAATAAGCCTAGGGTGGACGAAAATGACCTAATTGATCATCCAATGACACAAACACACCTATTGGATGCACAAGATTGGTTAAAAACCCTAATTGGACAAGAATATGCCTAGGGAGGACGAAAATGACCTAAATATTAATTCAATGACACAAACAAAGTTATTGGATGTACAAGATTGGTTAAAAACCCTAATTGGACAAGAATAAGCCTAGGGAGGACGAAAATGGCCTAATTGATCATCCAATGACACAAACACACCTATTGGAAGCACAAGATTGGTTAAAAACCCTAATTGGACAAGAATATGCCTAGGGAGGACGAAAATGACCTAAATGTTAATCCAATGACATAAATGAACTTATTGGATGCACAAGATTGGTTAAAAACCCTAATTGGACAATAATAAGCCTAGGGAGGACGAAAATGACCTAATTGATCATCGAATGACACAAACACACCTATTGGATGCCCAAGATTGGTTAAAAACCCTAATTGGACAAGAATATGCCTAGGGAAGACGAAAATGACCTAAATGTTAATCCAATGACACAAATGAACTTATTGGATGCACAAGATTGGTTAAAAACCCTAATTGGACAAGAATAAGCCTAGGGAGGATGAAAATGACCTAATTGATCATCCAATGACACAAACACACCTATTGAACGCACAAGATTGGTTAAAAACCCTAACTGGACAAGAATATGCCTAGGGAGGACGAAAATGACCTAATTGATCATCCAATGACACAAACACACCTATTGGATGCACAAGATTGGTTAAAAACCCTAATTGGACAAGAATATGCCTAGGGAGGACGAATATGACCTAAATGTTAATCCAATAACACAAATGAACTTATTGGATGCACAAAATTGGTTAAAAACACTAATTGGACAAGAATAAGCCTAGGGAGAACGAAAATGACCTAAATGTTAATCCAATGACACAACTCAACTTATTGGATGCACAAGATTGGTTAAAAACCCTAATTGGACAAGAATAAGCCGTGGGAGGACGAAAATGACCTAATTGATCATCCAATGACACAAACACACCTATTGGAGGCACAAGATTGGTTAAAAACCCTAGTTGGACAAGAATAAGCCTAGGGAGGACGAAAATGACCTAATTGATCATACAATGACACCAATGAACTAATTGGATGCACAAGATTGGTTAAAAACCCTAATTGGACAAGAATAAGCCTAGGGAGGACGAAAATGACCTAATTGATCATCCAATGACACAAACACACCTATTGGATGCACAAGATTGGTTAAAAACCCTAATTGGACAAGAATATGCCTAGGGAGGACGAAAATGACCTAATTGGTCATCCAATGACACAAACACACCTATTGGATGCACAAGATTGGTTAAAAACCCTAATTGGACAAGAATAAGCCTAGGGAGGACGAAAATAACCTAATTGATCATCCAATGACACAAACACACCTATTGGATGCACAAGATTGGTTAAAAACCCTAATTGGACAAGAATATGCCTAGGCAGGACGAAAATGATCTAAATGTTAATCCAATGACACAAATGAACTTATTGGATGCACAAGATTGGTTAAAAACCCTAATTGGACAAGAATAAGCCTAGGGAGGACGAAAATGACCTAATTGATCATCCAATGACACAAACACACCTATTGGATGCACAAGATTGGTTAAAAACCCTAATTGGACAAGAATATGCCTAGGGAGGACGAAAATGACCTAATTGATCATCCAATGACACAAACACACCTATTGGATGCACAAGATTGGTTAAAAACCCTAATTGGACAAGAATATGCCTAGGGAGGACGAAAATGACCTAATTGATCATCCAATGACACAAACACACCTTTGGCAGCACAAGATTGGTTAAAAACCTAATTGGACAAGAATATGCCTAGGGAGGACGAAAATGACCTAATTGATCATCCAATGACACAAACACACCTATTAGATGCACAAAATTGGTTAAAAACCCTAATTGGACAAGAATATGCCTAGGCAGGACGAAAATGACCTAATTGATCATCCAGACACAAACACACCTATTGGATGCAGAAGATCGGTTAAAAACCCTAATTGGACAAGAATAAGCCTAGGGAGGACGAAAATGACCTAATTGATCATCCAATGACACAAACACACCTATTGGATGCACAAGATTGGTTAAAAACCCTAATTGGACAAGAATATGCCTAGGGAGGACGAAAATGACCTAATTGATCATCCAGTGACACAAACACACCTATTGGATGCACAAGATTGCTTAAAAACCCTAATTGGACAAGAATACGCCTAGGGAGGACGAATATGACCTAATGTTAATCCAATAACACAAATGAACTTATTGGATGCACAAGATTGGTGAAAAACCCTAATTGGACAAGAATATGCCTAGGGAGGACGAAAATAACCAAATTGATCATCCAATGACACTAATGAACTTATTGGATGCACAAGATTGGTTAAAAACCCTAATTGGACAAGAATAAGCCTAGGGAGGACGAAAATGACCTAATTGATCATCCAATGACACAAACACACCTATTGGATGCACAAGATTGGTTAAAAACCCTAATTGGACAAGAATATGCCTAGGGAGGACGAAAATGACCTAATTGATCTTCGAAGGACACAAATGAACTTATTGGATGCACAAGATTAGTTAAAAACCCTAATTGGACAAGAATAAGCCTAGGGAGGACGAAAATAACCTAATTGATCATCCAATGACACAAACACACCTATTGGATGCACAAGATTGGTCTAAAACTCTAATTGGACAAGAATATGCCTAAGGAGGACGAAAATGACCTAAATGTTAATCCAATGACACAAATGAACGTATTGGATGCACAAGATTGGTTAAAAACCCTAATTGGACAAGAATAAGTCTAGGGAGGACGAAAATGACCTAAATGTTAATCCAATGACATAACTCAACTTATTGGAAGCACAAGATTGGTTAAAAACCCTAATTGGATAAGAATAAGCCTAGGGAGGACGAAAATGACCTAATTGATCATCCAATGACACAAACACACCTATTGGATGCACAAGATTGGTTAAAAACCCTAATTGGACAAGAATATGCCTAGGGAGGACGAAAATGACCTAATTGATCATCCAATGACACAAACATACCTGTTGGATGCACAAGATTGGTTAAAACCCCTAATTAGACAAGAATATGCCTAGGGAGGACGAAAATGACCTAATTGATCTTCGAATGACACAAATGAACTTATTGGATGCACAAGATTAGTTAAAAACCCTAATTGGACAAGAATAAGCCTAGGGAGGACGAAAATAACCTAATTGATCATCCAATGACACAAACACACCTATTGGATGCACAAGATTGTTCTAAAACTCTAATTGGACAAGAATATGCCTAGGGAGGACGAAAATGACCTAAATGTTAATCCAATGACACAACTCAACTTATTGGATGCACAAGATTGGTTAAAAACCCTAATTGGGCAAGAATAAGCCTAGGGAGGACGAAAATGACCTAATTGATCATCCAATGACACAAACACACCTATTGGATGCACAAGATTGGTTAAAAACCATAATTCGACTAGAATATGCCTAGGGAGGACGAAAATGACCTAAATGTTAATCCAATGACACAAATGAACTTATTGGATGCACAAGATTGGTTAAAAACCCTAATTGGACAAGAATAAGCCTAGGGAGGACGAAAATGACCTAATTGATCATCCAATGACACAAACACACCTATTGGATGCACAAGATTGGTTAAAAACCCAAATTGCACAAGAATATGCCTAGGGAGGACGAAAATGACCTAAATGTTAATCCAATGACACAAATGAACTTATTGGATGCACAAGATTGGTTAAAAACCCTAATTGGACAAGAATAAGCCTAGGGAGGACGAAAATGACCTAATTGATCATCCAATGACACAAACACACCTATTGGATGCACAAGATTGGTTAAAAACCCTAATTGGACAAAAATAAACCTAGGGAGGACGAAAATGGCCTAATTGATCATCCAATGACACAAACACACCTATTGGATGCACAAGATTGGTTAAAAACCCTAATTGGACAAGAATATGCCTAGGGAGGACGAAAATACCCTAATTGATCACCCAATGACACAAAGACACCTATTGGATGCACAAGATTGGTTAAAAACCCTAATTTGACAATAATATGCCTAGGGAGGACGAAAATGACCTAAATGTTAATCCAATGACACAAATGAACTTATTGGATGCACAAGATTGGTTAAAAACCCTAATTGGACAAGAATAAGCCTAGGGAGGACGAAAATGACCTAATTGATCATCCAATGACACAAACACACCTATTGGATGCACAAGATTGGTTAAAAACCCTAATTGGACAAGAATAAGCCTAGGGAGGACAACAATGACCTAATTGATCATCCAATGACACAAACACACCTATTGGATGCACAAGAATGGTTAAAAACCCTAATTGGACAAGAATAAGCCTAGGGAGGACGAAAATGACCTAATTGATCATCCAATGACACAAACACACCTATTGGATGCACAAGATTGGTTAAAAACCCTAATTGGACAAGAATAAGCCTAGGGAGGACGAAAATGACCTAATTGATCATCCAATGACACAAACACACCTATTGGATGCACAAGATTGGTTAAAAACCCTAATTGGACAAGAATATGCCTAGGGAGGACGAAAATGACCTAAATGTTAATCCAATGACACAACTCAACTTATTGGATGCACAAGATTGGTTAAAAACCCTAATTGGAGAAGAATAAGCCTAGGGAGGGCGAAAATGACCTAATTGATCATCCAATGACACAAACACACCTATTAGATGCACAAGATTGGTTAAAAACCCTAATTGGACAAGAATAAGCCTAGGGAGGACGAAAATGACCTAATTGATCATCCAATGACACAAACACACCTATTCGATGCACAAGATTGGTTAAAAACCCTAATTGGACAAGAATAAGCCTAGGGAGGACGAAAATGACCTAATTAATCATCCAATGACACAAACACACCTATTGGATGCACAAGATTGGTTAAAAACCCTAATTGGACAAGAATATGCCTAGGGAGGACGAAAATGACCTAAATGTTAATCCAATGACACAACTCAACTTATTGGATGCACAAGATTGGTTAAAAACCCTAATTTGACAAGAATAAGCCTAGGGAGGACGAAAATGAACTAATTGATCATCCAATGACACAAACACACCTATTAGATGCACAAGATTGGTTAAAAACCCTAATTGGACAAGAATAAGCCTAGGGAGGACGAAAATGACCTAATTGATCATCCAATGACACAAACACACCTATTGGATGCACAAGATTGGTTAAAAACCCTAATTGGACAAGAATATGCCTAGGGAGGACGAAAATGACCTAATTGATCATCCAATGACACAAACACACCTATTGGATGCACAAGATTGGTTAAAAACCCTAATTGGACAAGAATATGCCTAGGGAGGACGAAAGTCACCTAAATATTAATTCAATGACACAAACAAACTTATTGGATGCACAAGATTGGTTAAAAACCCTAGTTGGACAAGAATAAGCATAGGGAGGACGAAAATGACCTAATTGATCATCCAATGACACAACCACACCTATAGGATGCACAAGATTGGTTAAAAACCCTAATTGGACAAGAATAAGCCTAGGGAGGACGAAAATGACCTAATTGATCATCCAATGACACAAACACACCTATTGGATGCACAAGATTGGTTAAAAACCCTAATTGGACAAGAATATGCCTAGGGAGGACGAAAATGACCTAATTGATCATCCAATGACACAAACACACCTATTGGATGCACAAGATTGGTTAAAAACCCTAATTGGACAAGAATATGCCTAGGGAGGACGAAAATGGTCTAATTGATCATCCAATTACACAAACACACCTATTGGATGCACAAGATTGGTTAAAAACCCTAATTGGACAAGAATAAGCCTAGGGAGGACGAAAATAACCTAATTGATCATCCAATGACATAAACACACCTATTGGATGCACAAGATTGGTTAAAAACCCTAATTGGACAAGTATATGCCTAGGGAGGACGAAAATGACCTAATTGATCATCCAATGACACAAACACACCTATTGGATGCACAAGATTGGTTAAAAACCCTAATTGGACAAGAATATGCCTTGGGAGGACGAAAATGACCTAATTGATCATCCATTGCCACAAACACACCTATTGGATGCACTAGATTGGTTAAAAACCCTAATTGGACAAGAATATGCCTAGGGAGGACGAAAATGACCTAAATGATCATCCAATGAAACAAACAAACCTATTGGATGCACAAGATTGGTTAAAAACCCTAATTGGACAAGAATATGCCTAGGGAGGACGAAAATGACCTAATTGATCATCCAATGACACAAACACACCTATTGGATGCACAAGATTGGTTAAAAACCCTAATTGGACAAGAATAAGCCTAGGGAGGACGAAAATGACCTGATTGATCATCCAATGACACAAACACACCTATTGGATGCACAAGATTGGTTAAAAACCCTAATTGGACAAGAATAAGCCTAGGGAGAACGAAAATGACCTAAATGTTAATCCAATGACACAACTCAACTTATTGGATGCACAAGATTGGTTAAAAACCATAATTGGACAAGAATAAGCCTAGGGAGGACGAAAATGACCTAATTGATCATCCAATGACACAAACACACCTATTGGAGGCACAAGATTGGTTAAAAACCCTAGTTGGACAAGAATAAGCCTAGGGAGGACGAAAATGACCTAATTGATCATACAATGACACCAATGAACTTATTGGATGCACAAGATTGGTTAAAAACCCTAATTGGACAAGAATAAGCCTAGGGAGGACGAAAATGACCTAATTGATCATCCAATGACACAAACACACCTATTGGAGGCACAAGATTGGTTAAAAACCCTATTTGGACAAGAATAAGCCTAGGGAGGACGAAAATGACCTAAATATTAATTCAATGACACAAACAAACTTATTGGATGCACAAGATTGGTTAAAAACCCTAATTGGACAAGAATATGCCTAGAGAGGACGAAAATGACCTAAATATTAATTCAATGACACAAACAAACTTATTGGATGCACAAGATTTGTTAAAAAACCTAATTGGACAAGAATAAGCCTAGGGAGGACGAAAATGACCTAATTGATCATCCAATGACACAAACACACCTATTAGATGCACAAGATTGATTAAAAACCCTAATTGGACAAGAATAAGCCTAGGGAGGACAAAAATGACCTAATTGATCATCCAATGGCACAAACACACCTATTGGATGCACAAGATTGGTTAAAAACCCTAATTGGACAAGAATATGCCTAGGGAGGAAGAAAATGACCTAAATGTTAATCCAATGACACAAATGAACTTATTGGATGCACAAGATTGGTTAAAAACCCTAATTGGACAAGAATAAGCCTAGGGAGGACGAAAATGACCTAATTGATCATCGAATGACACAAACACACCTATTGGATGCACAAGATTGGTTAAAAACCCTAATAGGACAAGAATATGCCTAGGGAAGACGAAAATGACCTTAATGTTAATCCAATGACACAAATGAAGTTATTGGATGCACAAGATTGGTTAAAAACCCTAATTGGACAAGATTAAGCCTAGGGAGGATGAAAATGACCTAAATATTAATTCAATGACACAAACAAACTTATTGGATGCACAAGATTGATTAAAAACCCTAATTGGACAAGAATAAGCCTAGGGAGGACGAAAATGACCTAAATGTTAATCCAATGGCACAAACACACCTATTGGATGCACAAGATTGGTTAAAAACCCTAATTGGACAAGAATAAGCCTAGGGAGGACGAAAATGACCTAATTGATCATCCAATGACACAAACACACCTATTGGATGCACAAGATTGGTTAAAAACCCTAATTGGACAAGAATATGCCTAGGGAGGACGAAAATGACCTAATTGATCATCCAATGACACAAACACACCTATGGGATGCACAAGATTGGTTAAAAACCCTAATTGGACAAGAATATGCCTAGGGATGACGAATATGACCTAAATGTTAATCCAATAACACAAATGAACTTATTGGATGCACAAGATTGGTTAAAAACCCTAATTGGACAAGAATAAGCCTAGGGAGAACGAAAATGACGTAATTGATCATCCACTGACACAAACACACCTATTGGATGCACAAGATTCGTTAAAAACCCTAATTGGACAAGAATATGCCTAGGGAGGACGGATATGACCTAAATGTTAATCCAATGACAGAAATGAACTTATTGGATGCACAAGATTGGTTAGAAACCCTAATTGGACAAGAATAAGCCTAGGGAGGACGAAAATGACCTAATTGATCATCCAATGACACTAATGAACTTATTGGATGCACAAGATTGGTTAAAAACCCTAATTGGACAAGAATAAGCCTAGGGAGGACGAAAATGACCTAATTGATCATCCAATGACACAAACACACCTATTGGATGCACAAGATTGGTTAAAAACCCTAATTGGACAAGAATATGCATAGGGAGGATGAAAATGACCTAATTGATCATCCAGTGACACAAACACACCTATTGGATGCACAAGATTGGTTAAAAACCCTAATTGGACAAGAATATGCCTAGGGAGGACGAATATGACCTAAATGTTAATCCAATAACACAAATGAACTTATTGGATGCACAAGATTGGTTAAAAACCCTAATTGGACAAGAATAAGCCTAGGGAGAACGAAAATGACGTAATTGATCATCCACTGACACAAACACACCTATTGGATGCACAAGATTGGTTAAAAACCCTAATTGGGCAAGAATATGCCTAGGGAGGACGAATATGACCTAAATGTTAATCCAATGACACAAATGAACTTATTGGATGCACAAGATTGGTTAAAAACCCTAATTGGACAAGAATAAGCCTAGGGAGGACGCAAAATGACCTAATTGATCATCCAATGACACTAATGAACTTATTGAATGCACAAGATTGGTTAAAAACCCTAATTGGACAAGAATAAGCCTAGGGAGGACGAAAATGACCTAATTGATCATCCAATGACACAAACACACCTATTGGATGCACAAGATTGGTTAAAAACCCTAATTGGACAAGAATATGCCTAGGGAGGACGAAAATGACCTAATTGATCATCCAATGACACAAACACACCTATTGGATGCACAAGATTGGTTAAAAACCCTAATTGGAAAAGAATAAGCCTAGGGGGGACGAAAATGACCTAATTGATCATCCAATGACACAAACACACCTATTGGATGCACAAGATTGGTTAAAAACCCTAATTGGACAAGAATATGCCTAGGGAGGACGAAAATGACCTAAATATTAATTCAATGACACAAACAAACTTATTGGATGCACAAGATTGGTTAAAACTCCTAATTGGACAAGAATAAGTTTAGGGAGGACGAAAATGACATAAAAGTTAATCCAATGACACAAATGAACTTATTGGATGCACAAGATTGGTTAAAAACCGTAATTGGACAAGAATATGCCTAGGGAGGACGAAAATGACCTAAATGTTAATGCAATGATACAACTCAACTTATTGGATGCAAAAGATTGGTTAAAAACCCTAATTGGACAAGAATAAGCCTAGGGAGGACGAAAATAACCTAATTGATCATCCAATGACACAAACACACCTATTGGATGCACAAGATTGGTTAAAAACCCTAATTGGACAAGAATATGCCTAGGGAGGACGAAAATGACCTAAATGTTAATCCAATGACACAAATGAACTTATTGGATGCACAAGATTGGTTAAAAACCCTAATTGGACAAGAATAAGCCTAGGGAGGACGACAATAACCTAATTGATCATCCAATGATACAAACACACCAATTGAATGCACAAGATTGGTTAAAAACCCTAATTGGACAAGAATATGCCTAAGGAGGACGAAAATGACCTAAATATTAATTCAATGACACAAACAAACTTATCGGATGCACAAGATTGGTTAAAAACCCTAATTGGACAAGAATTAGCCTAGGGAGGACGAATATGACCTATTTGATCATCCAATGACACAAACACACCTATTGGATGCACAAGATTGGTTAAAAACCCTAATTGGACAAGAATATGCCTAGGGAGGACGAAAATGACCTAATTGATCATCCAATGACACAAACACACCTATTGGATGCACAAGATTGGTTAAAAACCCTAATTGGACAAGAATAAGCCTAGTGAGGACGAAAATGACCTAATTGATCATCAAATGACACTAACACACCTATTGGAAGCACAAGAATGGTTAATAACCCTACTTGGACAAGAATATGCCTAGGGAGGACGAAAATGACCTAATTGATCATCCAATGACACAAATGAACATATTGGATGCACAAGATTTGTTAAAAACCCTAATTGGACAAGAATAAGTCTAGGGAGGACGAAAATGACCTAATTGATCATCCAATGACACAAACACACCTATTGGATGCACAAGATTGGTTAAAAACCCTAATTGGACAAGAATATGCCTAGGGAGGACGAAAATGACCTAATTGATCATCCAATGACACAAACACACCTATTGGATGCACAAGATTGGTTAAAAACCCTAATTGGACAAGAATAAGCCTAGGGAGGACAAAAATGACCTAATTGATCATCCAATGACACAAACACACCTATTGGATGCACAAGATTGGTTAAAAACCCTAATTGGACAAGAATATGACTAGGGACGACGAAAATGATCTAAATGTAAATCTAATGACACAACTCAACTTATTGGATGCACAAGATTGGTTAAAAACCCTAATTGGACAAGAATAAGCCTAGGGAGGACGAAAATGACCTAATTGATCATCCAATGACACAAACACACCTATTGGATGCACAAGATTGGTTAAAAACCCTAATTGGACAAGAATAAGCCTAGGGAGGACAAAAATGACCTAATTGATCACCCAATGATACAAACACACCTATTGGATGCACAAGATTGGTTAAAAACCCTAATTGGACAAGAATAAGCCTAGGGAGGACGAAAATGACCTAATTGATCATCCAATGACACAAACACACCTATTGGATGCACAAGATTGGTTAAAAACCCTAATTGGACAAGAATAAGCCTAGGGAGGACGAAAATGACCTAATTGATCATCCAATGACACAAACACACCTATGGATGCACAAGATTGGTTAAAAACCCTAATTGGACAAGAATAAGCCTAGGGAGGACGAAAATGACCTAATTGATCATCCAATGACACAAACACACCTATTGGATGCACAAGATTGGTTAAAAACCCTAATTGGACAAGAATATGCCTAGGGAGGACGAACATGACCTAAATATTAATTCAATGACACAAACAAACTTATCAGATGCACAAGATTGGTTAAAAACCCTAATTGGACAAGAATAAGCCTTGGGAGGACGAAAATGACCTAATTGATCATCCAATGACACAAACACACCTATTTGATGCACAAGATTGGTTAAAAACCCTAATTGGACAAGAACAAGCATAGGGAGGACGAAAATGACCTAATTGATCATCCAATGACACAAACACACCTATTGGATGCACAAGATTGGTTAAAAACCCTAATTGGACAAGAATATGCCTAGGGAGGACGAAAATGACCTAATTGATCATCCAATGACACAAACACACCTATTGGATGCACAAGATTGGTTAAAAACCATAGTTGGACAAGAATAAGCCTAGGGAGGACGAAAAGACCTAATTGATCATCCAATGACACAAACACACCTATTGGATGCACAAGATTGGTTAAAAACCCTAATTGGACAAGAATATGCCTAGGGAGGACGAAAATGACCTAAATATTAATTCAATGACACAAACAAACTTATTGGATGCACAAGATTGGTTAAAAACCCTATATGGACAAGAATAAGCCTAGGGAGGACGAAAATGACCTAATTGATCATCCAATGACACAAACACAACTATTGGATCCACAAGATTGGTTAAAAACCCTAGTTGGACAAGAACATGCCTACGGAGGACGAAAATGACCTAATTGATCATCCAATGACACTAATGAACTTATTGGATGCACAAGATTTGTTAAAAACCCTAACTAGACAAGAATATGCCTAGGGATGACGAAAATGACCTAATTGATCATCCAATGCCACAAACACACCTATTGGATGCACAAGATTGGTTAAAAACCCTAATTGGACAAGAATATGCCTAGGGAGGACGAATATGACCTAAATGTTAATCCAATAACACAAATGAACTTATTGGATGCACAAGATTGGTTAAAAACCCTAATTGGACAAGAATAAGCCTAGGGAGGACGAAAATGACCTAATTGATCATCCAATGACACAAACACACCTATTGGATGCACAAGATTGGTTAAAAACCCTAATTGGACAAGAATAAGCCTAGGAAGGACTAAAATGACCTAATTGATCTTCCAATGACACAAACACACCTATTGGATGCACAAGATTGGTTAAATCCCTAATTGGACAAGAATATGCCTAGGGAGGACGAAAATGACCTAATTGATCATCCAATGACACAAACACACCTATTGGATGCACAAGATTGGTTAAAAACCATAATTGGACAAGAATAAGCCTAGGGAGGACGAAAATGACCTAATTGATCATTCAATGACACAAACACACCTATTGGATGCACAAGATTGGTTGAAAACCCTAGTTGGACAAGAACATGCCTAGGGAGGACGAAAATGACCTAATTGATCATCCAATGACACTAATGAACTTATTGGATGCACAAGATTGGTTAAAAACCCTAATTGGACAAGAATAAGCCTAGGGAGGACGAAAATGACCTAATTGATCATCCAATGACACAAACACACCTATTGGATGCACAAGACTGGTTAAAAACCCTAGTTGGACAAGAACATGCCTAGGGAGGACGAAAATGACCTAATTGATCATCCAATGACACTAATGAACTTATTGGATGCACAAGATTGGTTAAAAACCCTAATTGGACAAGAATAAGCCTAGGGAGGACGAAAATGACCTAATTGATCATCCAATGACACAAACACACCTATTGGATGCACAAGATTGGTTAAAAACCCTAATTGGACAAGAATAAGCCTAGGGAGGACGAAAATGACCTAATTGTTCATCCAATGACACAAACACACCTATTGGATGCACAAAATTGGTTAAAAACCCTAATTGGACAAGAATAAGCCTAGGGAGGACGAAAATGACCTAATTGTTCATCCAATGACACAAACACACCTATTGGATGCACAAGATTGGTTAAAAACCCTAGTTGGACAAGAACATGCCTAGAGAGGACGAAAATGACCTAATTGATCATCCAATGACACTAATGAACTTATTGGATGCACAAGATTGGTTAAAAACCCTAATTGGACAAGAATAAGCCTAGGGAGGACGAAAATGACCTAATTGATCATCCAATGACACAAACACACCTATTGGATGCACAAGATTGGTTAAAAACCCTAATTGGACAAGAATAAGCCTAAAGAGAACGAAAATGACCTAAATGTTAATCCAATGACACAACTCAACTTATTGGATGCGCAAGAGTGGTTAAAAACACTAATTGGACAAGAATAAGCGTAGGGAGAACGTAAATGACCTAATTGATCATCCAATGACACAAACACACCTATTGGATGCACAAGATTGGTTAAAAACCCTAATTGGACAAGAATATGCCTAGGGAGGACGAAAATGACCTAAATGATAATCCAATGACACAAATGAACTTATGGGATGCACAAGATTGGTTAAAAATCCTAATTGGACAAGAATAAGCCTAGGGAGGACGAAAATGACCTAAATGCTAATCCAATGACACAACTCAACTTATTGGATGCACAAGATTGGTTAAAAACCCTAATTGGGCAAGAATAAGCCTAGGGAGGACGAAAATGACCTAATTGATCATCCAATGACACAAACACACCTATTGGATGCACAAGATTGGTTAAAAACCCTAATTGGACAAGAATAAGCCTAGGGAGGACGAAAATGACCTAATTGATCATCCAATGACACAAACACACCTATTGGATGCACAAGATTGGTTAAAAACCCTAGTTGGACAAGAATATGCCTAAGGAGGACGAAAATGACCTAATTGATCATCCAATGACACAAATGAACTTATTTGATGCACAAGATTGGTTAAAAACCCTAATTGGACAAGAATAAGCCTAGGGAGGACAAAAATGACCTAATTGATCATCCAATGACACAAACACACCTATTGGATGCACAAGATTGGTTAAAAACCCTAATTGGACAAGAATAAGCCTAGGGAGGACGAAAATGACCTAATTGATCATCCAATGACACAAACACACCTATTGGATGCACAAGATTGGTTAAAAACCCTAATTGGACAAGAATAAGCCTAGGGAGGACGAAAATGACCTAATTGATCATCCAATGACACAAACACACCTATTGGATGCACAAGATTGGTTAAAAACCCTAATTGGACAAGAATAAGCCTAGGGAGGACGAAAATGACCTAATTGAGCATCCAATGACACAAACACACCTATTAGATGCACAAGATTGGTAAAAAACCCTTGTTGGACAAGAACATGCCTAGGGAGGACGAAAATGACCTAATTCATCATCCAATGACACAAACACACCTATTGGATGCACAAGATTGGTTAAAAACCATAATTGGACAAGAATAAGCCTAGGGAGGACAAAAATGACCTAATTGATCATCCAATGACACAAACACACCTATTGGATGCACAAGATTGGTTAAAAACCCTAATTGGACAAGAATATGCCTAGGGAAGACGAAAATGACCTTAATGTTAATCCAATGACACAAATGAACTTATTGGATGCACAAGATTGGTTAAAAACCCTAATTGGACAAGATTAAGCCTAGGGAGGATGAAAATGACCTAATTGATCATCTATTGACACAAACACACATATTGGATGCACAAGATTGGTTAAAAACCCTAGTTGGACAAGAATATACCTTGGGAGGACGAAAATGACCTAATTGATCATCCAATGACCCAAACACACCTATTGGATGCACAAGATTGGTTAAAAACCATAATTGGACAAGAATATGCCTAGGGAGGACGAATATGACCTAAATGTTAATCCAATAACACAAATGAACTTATTGGATGCACAAGATTGGTTAAAAACCCTAATTGGACAAGAATAAGCCTAGGGAGGACAAAAATGACCTAATTGATCATCCAATGACACAAACACACCTATTGGATGCACAAGATTGGTTAAAAACCCTAATTGGACAAGAATAAGCCTAGGGAGGACGAAAATGACCTAATTGATCATCCAATGACACAAACACACCTATTGGATGCACAAGATTGGTTAAAAACCCTAATTGGACAAGAATATGCCTAGGGAGGACGAAAATGACCTAATTGATCATCCAATGACACAAACACACCTATTGGATGAACAAGATTGGTTAAAAACCCTAACTGGACAAGAATATGCCTAGGGAGGACAAAAATGACCTAATTGATCATCCAATGACACAAATGAACTTATTGGATGCACAAGATTGGTTAAAAACCCTAATTGGACAAGAATAAGCCTAGGGAGGACGAAAATGACCTAATTGATCATCCAATTACACAAACACACCTATTGGATGCACAAGATTGGTTAAAAACTCTAATTGGACAAGAATAAGCCTAGGGAGGACGAAAATGACCTAATTGATCATCCAATGACACAAACACACCTATTGGATGCACAAGATTGGTTAAAAACCCTAATTGGACAAGAATAAGCCTAGGGAGGACGAAAATGACCTAATTGATCATCCAATGACACAAACACACCTATTGGATGCACAAGATTGGTTAAAAACCCTAGTTGGACAAGAATATGCCTAGGGAGGACGAAAATGACCTAATTGATCATCCAATGACACAAATGAACTTATTGGATGCACACGATTTGTTAAAAACCCTAATTGGACAAGAATAAGCCTAGGGAGGACGAAAATGACCTAATTGATCATCCAATGACACAAACACACCTATTGGATGCACAAGATTGGTTAAAAACCCTAATTGGACAAGAATATGCCTAGGGAGGACGAAAATGACCTAATTGATCATCCATTGACACAAATGAACTTATTGGATGCACAACATTTGTTAAAAACCCTAATTGGACAAGAATAAGCCTAGGGAGGAATAAAATGACCCAATTGATAATCCAATGACACAAACACACCTATTGGATGCACAAGATTGGTTAAAAACCCTAGTTGGACAAGAATATGCCTAGGGAGGACGAAAATGACCTAATTGATCATCCAATGACACAAATGAACTTATTGGATGCACAAGATTGGTTTGAAAACCCTAATTGGACAAGAATAAGCCTAGGGAGGACGAAAATGACCTAATTGATCATCCAATGACACAAACACACCTATGGGAAGCACAAGATTGGTTAAAAACCCTAATTGGACAAGAATATGCCTAGGGAGGACGAAAATGACCTAAATGTTAATCCAATGACACAAATGAACTTATTGGATGCACAAGATTGGTTAAAAACCCTAATTGGACAAGAATAAGCTTAGGGAGGACGAAAATGACCTAATTGATCATCCAATGACACAAACACACCTATTGGATGCACAAGATTGGTTAAAAACCCTAATTGGACAAGAATAAGCCTAGGGAGGACGAAAATGACCTAATTGATCATCCAATGACACAAACACACCTATTGGATGCACAAGATTGGAAAAAAACCCTAATTGGACAAGAATATGCCTAGGGAGGACGAAAATGACCTAATTGATCATCCAATGACACAAACACACCTATTGGATGCACAAGATTGGTTAAAAACACTAATTGGACAAGAATATTCCTAGGGAGGACGAAAATGACCTAAATATTATTTCAATGACACAAACAAACTTATCGGATGCACAAGATTGGTTAAAAACCCTAATTGGACAAGAATAAGCCTAGGGAGGACGAAAATGACCTAATTGATCATCCAATGACACAAACACACCTATTGGATGCACAAGATTGGTTAAAAACCCTAATTGGACAAGAATATGCCTAGGGAGGACGAAAATGACCTAATTGATCATCCAATGACACAAATGAACTTATCGGATGCACAAGATTAGTTAAAAACCCTAATTGGACAAGAATAAGCCTAGGGAGGACGAAAATGACCTAATTGATCATCCAATGACACAAACACACCTATTGGATGCACAAGATTGGTTAAAAACCCTAATTGGACAAGAATAAGCCTAGGGAGGACGAAAATGACCTAATTGATCATCCAATGACACAAACACACCTATTGGATGCACAAGATTGGTTAAAAACCCTAATTGGACAAGAATAAGCCTAGGGAGGACGAAAATGACCTAATTGATCATCCAATGACACAAACACACCTATTGGATGCACAAGATTGGTTTAAAACCCTAGTTGATCAAGAATATGCCTAGGAAGGACGAAAATGACCTAATTGATCATCCAATGACACAAATGAACTTATTGGATGCACAAGATTGGTTAAAAACCCTAATTGGACAAGAATAAGCCTAGGGAGGACGAAAATGACCTAATTGATCATCCAATGACACAAACACACCTATTGGATGCACAAGATTGGTTAAAAACCCTAATTGGACAAGAATAAGCCTAGGGAGGACGAAAATGACCTAATTGATCATCCAATGACACAAACACACCTATTGGATGCACAAGATAGGTTAAAAACCCTATTTGGACAAGAACATGCCTAGGGAGGACGAAAATGACCTAATTGATCATCCAATGACACTAATGAACTTATTGGATGCACAAGATTGGTTAAAAACCCTAATTGGACAAGAATAAGCCTAGGGAGGACGAAAATGACCTAATTGATCATCCAATGACACAAACACACCTATTGGATGCACAAGATTGGTTAAAAACCCTAATTGGACAAGAATATGCCTAGGGAGGACGAAAATGACCTAATTGATCATCCAATTACACAAACACACCTATTGGATACACAAGATTGGTTAAAAACCCTAATTGGACAAGAATATGCCTAGGGAGGACGAATATGACCTAAATGTTAATCCAATAACACAAATGAACTTATTGGATGCACAAGGTTGGTTAAAAACCCTAATTGGACAAGAATAAGCCTAGGGAGGACAAAAATGACCTAATTGATCATCCAATGACACAAACACACCTATTGGATGCACAAGATTGGTTAAAAACCATAATTGGACAAGAATATGCCTAGCGAGGACGAAAATGACCTAAATATTAATTCAATGACACAAACAAACTTATTGGATGCACAAGATTGGTTAAAAACCCTAATTGGACAAGAATAAGCCTAGGGAGGACGAAAATGACCTAATTGATCATCCAATGACACAAACACACCTATTGGATGCACAAGATTGGTTAAAAACCCTAATTGGACAAGAATAAGCCCTGGGAGGACCAAAATGACCTACTTGATCATCCAATGACACAAACACACCTATTGGAAGCACAAAATTGGTTAAAAACCCTAATTGGACAAGTATATGCCTAGGGAGGACAAAAATGACCTAATTGATCATCCAATGACACAAACACACCTAATGGATGCACAAGATTGGTTAAAAACGCTAATTGGACAAGAATATGCCTAGGGAGGACGAAAAGGACCTAAATATTAATTCAATGACACAAACAAACTTATTGGATGCACAAGATTGGTTAAAAACCCTAATTGGACAAGAATAAGCCTAGGGAGGACGAAAATGACCTAATTGATCATCCAATGACACAAACACACCTATTGGATGCACAAGATTGGTTAAAAACCCTAATTGGACAAGAATAAGCCCTGGGAGGACCAAAATGTCCTAATTGATCATCCAATGACACAAACACACCTATTGGAAGCACAAGATTGGTTAAAAACCCTAATTGGACAAGAATATGCCTAGGGAGGACAAAAATGACCTAATTGATCTTCCAATGACACAAACACACCTATTAGATGCACAAGATTGGTTAAAAACCCTAATTGGACAAGAATTTGCCTAGGGAGGAGGAAAATGACCTAAATATTAATTCAATGACACAAACAAAGTTATTGGATGCACAAGATTGGTTAAAAACCCTAATTGGACAAGAATAAGCCTAGGGAGGACGAAAATGACCTAATTGATCATCCAATGGCACAAACACACCTATTGGATGCACAAGATTGGTTAAAAATCCTAATTGGGGAAGAATATGCCAAGGGAGGACGAAAATGACCTAAATATTATTTCAATGACACAAACAAACTTATTGGATGCACAAGATGTGTTAAAAACCCTAATTGGACATGAATAAGCCTAGGGAGGACGAAAATGACCTAATTGATCATCCATTGCCACAAACACACCTATTGGATGCACAAGATTGGTTAAAAACCCTAATTGGACAAGAATATGCCTAGGGAGGACGAAAATGACCTAAATATTAATTCAATGACACAAACAAACTTATTGGATGCACAAGATTGGTTAAAAACCCTAATTGGACAAGAATAAGCCTAGGGAGGATGAAAATGACCTAATTGATCATCCAATGACACAAACACACCTATTGGATGCACAAGATTGGTTAAAAACCCTAATTGGACAAGAATAAGCCTAGGGAGGACGAAAATCACCTAATTGATCATCCAATGACACAAACACACCTATTGGATGCACAAGATTGGTTAAAAACCCTAATTGGACAAGAATAAGCCTAGGGAGGACAAAAATGACCTAATTGATCATCCAATGGCACAAACACACCTATTGGATGCACAAGATTGGTTAAAAACCCTAATTGGACAAGAATAAGCCTAGGGAGGACGAAAATGACCTAATTGATCATCCAATGACACAAACACACCTATTAGAGGCACAAGATTGGTTAAAAACCCTATTTGGACAAGAATAAGCCTAGGGAGGACGAAAATGACCTAAATATTAATTCAATGACACAAACACACCTATTGGATGCACAAGATTGGTTAAAAACCATAATTGGACAAGAATAAGCCTAGGGAGGACGAAAATGACCTAATTGATCATCCAATGACACAAACACACCTATTGGATGCACAAGATTGGTTGAAAACCCTAGTTGGACAAGAACATGCCTAGGGAGGACGAAAATGACCTAATTGATCATCCAATGACACTAATGAACTTATTGGATGCACAAGATTGGTTAAAAACTCTAATTGGACAAGAATAAGCCTAGGGAGGACGAAAATGACCTAATTGATCATCCAATGACACAAACACACCTATTGGATGCACAAGATTGGTTAAAAACCCTAATTGGACAAGAATAAGCCTAGGGAGGACGAAAATGACCTAATTGATCATCCAATGACACAAACACACCTATTGGATGCACAAGATTGGTTAAAAACCTTAATTGGACAAGAATAAGCCTAGGGAGGACGAAAATAACCTAATTGATCATCCAATGACACAAACACACCTATTGGATGCACAAGATTGGTTTAAAACCCTAGTTGGACAAGAATATGCCTTGGGAGGACGAAAATGACCTAATTGATCATCCAACGACACAAATTAACTTATTGGATGCACAAGATTGGTTAAAAACCCTAATTGGACAAGAATAAGCCTAAGGAGGACGAAAATGACCTAATTGATCATCCAATGACACAAACACACCTATTGGATGCACAAGATTGGTTAAAAACCCTAATTGGACAAGAATAAGCGTAGGGAGAACGAAAATGACCTAAATTTTAATCCAATGACACAACTCAACTTATTGGATGCAAAAGATTGGTTAAAAACCCTAATTGGACAAGAATAAGCCTTGGGACGACGAAAATGGCCTAATTGATCATCCAATGACACAAACACACCTATTGGATGCACAAGATTGGTTAAAAACCCTAATTGGACAAGAATAAGCCTAGGGAGGACGAAAATGACCTAATTGATCATCCAATGACACAAACACACCTATTGGATGCACAAGATTGGTTAAAAACCCTAATTGGACAAGAATATGCCTAGGGAGGACGAAAATGACCTAATTGATCATCCAATGACACAAACACACCTATTGGATGCAGAAGATTGGTTAAAAACCCTAATTGGACAATAATATGCGTAGGGAGGACGAAAATGACCTAAATATTAATTCAATGACACAAACAAACTTATTGGATTCACAAGATTGGTTAAAAACCCTAATTGGGCAAGAATAGGCCTAGGGAGGACGAAAATGACCTAATTGATCATCCAATGACACAAACACACCTATTGGATGCACAAGATTGGTTAAAAACCCTAATTGGACAAGAATAAGCCTAGGGAGGACGAAAATGACCTAATTGATCATCCAATGACACAAACACACCTATTGGATGCACAAGATTGGTTAAAAACCCTAATTGGACAAGAATATGCCTAGGGAGGACGAAAATGACCTAATTGATCATCCAATGACACAACTCAACTTATTGGATGCACAAGATTGGTTAAAAACCCTAATTGGACAAGAATAAGCCTAGGGAGGACGAAAATAACCTAATTGATCATCCAATCACACAAACATACCTATTGGATGCACAAGATTGGTTAAAAACCCTAATTGGACAAGAATAAGCCTAGGGAGGATGATAATGACCTAATTGATCATCCAATGACACAAACACACCTATTGGATGCACAAGATTAGTTAAAAACCCTAATTGGACAAGAATAAGCCTAGGGAGGACGAAATAGACCTAAATGTTAATCCAATGACACAACTCAACTTATTGGATGCACAAGATTGGTTAAAAACCCTAATTGGACAAGAATAAGCCTAGGGAGGACGAAAATGACCTAATTGATCATCCAATGACACAAACACACCTATTGGATGCACAAGATTGGTTAAAAACCCTAATTGGACAAGAATATGCCTAGGGAGGACGTAAATGACGTAAATATTAATTCAATGACACAAACAAAGTTATTGGATGCACAAGATTGGTTAAAAACCCTAATTGGACTAGAATAAGCATAGGGAGGACGTAAATGACCTAATTGATCATCCAATGACACAAACACACCTATTGGATGCACAAGATTGGTTAAAAACCCTAATTGGACAAGAATATGCCTAGGGAGGACGAAAATGACCTAATTGATCATCCAATGACATAAACACACCTATTGGATGCGCAAGATTTGTTAAAAACCCTAATTGGACAAGAATATGCCTAGGGAGGACGAAAATGACCTAAATGTTAATCCAATGACACAAATGAACTTATTGGATGCACAAGATTGGTTAAAAACCCTAATTGGACAAGAATAAGCCTAGGGAGGACGAAAATGACTTAAATGTTAATCCAATGACACAACTCAACTTATTGGATGCACAAGATTGGTTAAAAACCCTAATTGGAGAAGAATATGCCTAGGGAGGACGAAAATGACCTAATTGATCATCCAATGACACAAACACACCTATTGGATGCACAAGATTGGTTAAAAACCCTAATTGGACAAGAATATGCATTGGGAGGACAAAAATGACCTAATTGATCATCCAATGACACAAACACACCTATTTGATGCACAAGATTGGTTAAAAACCCTAATTGGACAAGAATAAGCCTAGGGAGGACGAAAATGACCTAATTGATCATCCAATGACACAAACACACCTATTGGATGCACAAGATTGGTTAAAAACCCTAATTGGACAACAATATGCCTAGGGAGGACGAAAATGACCTAAATATTAATTCAATGACACAAACAAAGTTTTTGGATGCACAAGATTGGTTAAAAACCCTAATTGGACAAGAATAAGCCTAGGGAGGACGAAAATGACCTAAATGTTAATCCAATGACACAACTCAACTTATTGGATGCACAAGATTGGTTAAAAACCCTAATTGGACAAGAATAAAACTAGGGAGGACGAAAATGACCTAATTGATCATCCAATGACACAAACACACCTATTGGATGCACAAGATTGGTTAAAAACCCTAATTGGACAAGAATAAGCCTAGGGAGGACGAAAATGACCTAATTGATCATCCAATGACACAAACACACCTATTAGAGGCACAAGATTGGTTAAAAACCCTATTTGGACAAGAATAAGCCTAGGGAGGACGAAAATGACCTAAATATTAATTCAATGACACAAACACACCTATTGGATGCACAAGATTGGTTAAAAACCCTAATTGGACAAGAATAAGCCTAGGGAGGACGAAAATGACCTAATTGATCATCCAATGACACAAACACACCTATTGGATGCACAAGATTGGTTAAAAACCCTAATTGGACAAGAATATGCTTAGGGAAGACGAAAATGACCTAAATGTTAATCCAATGACACAAATGAACTTATTGGATGCACAAGATTGGTTAAAAACCCTAATTGGACAAGAATAAGCCTAGGGAGGATGAAAATGACCTAATTGATCATCCAATGACACAAACACACCTATTGGATGCACAAGATTGGTTAAAAACCCTAATTGGACAAGAATAAGCCTAGGGAGGATGAAAATTACCTAATTGATCATCCAATGACACAAACACACCTATTGGATGCACAAGATTGGTTAAAAATCCTAATTGGACAAGAATAAGCCTAGGGAGGATAAAAATGACCTAATTGATCATCCAATGACACAAACACACCTATTGGATGCACAAGATTGGTTAAAAACCCTAATTGGACAAGAATAAGCCTAGGGAGGACGAAAATGACCTAATTGATCATCCAATGACACAAACACACCTATTGGATGCACAAGATTGGTTAAAAACCCTAATTGGACAAGAATAAGCCTAGGGAGGACGAAAATGACCTAATTGATCATCCAATCACACAAACACACCTATTGGATGCACAAGATTGGTTAAAAACCATAGTTGGACATGAATATGCCTAGGGAGGATGAAAATGACCTAATTGATCATCCAATGACACAAATGAACTTATTGGATGCACAAGATTGGTTAAAAACACTAATTGGACAAAAATAAGCCTAGGGAGGACAAAAATGACCTAATTGATCATCCAATGACACAAACACACCTATTGGATGCACAAGATTGGTTAAAAACCCTAATTGGACAAGAATAAGCCTAGGGAGGACGAAAATGACCTAATTGATCATCCAATGACACAAACACACCTATTGGATGCACAAGATTGGTTAAAAACCCTAATTGGACAAGAATAAGCCTAGGGAGGACGAAAATGACCTAATTGATCATCCAATGACACAAACACACCTATTGGATGCACAAGATTGGTTTAAAACCCTAGTTGGACAAGAATATGCCTATGGAGGACGAAAATGACCAAATTTATCATCCAATGACACAAATGAACTTATTGGATGCACAAGATTGGTTAAAAACCCTAATTGGACAAGAATAAGCCTAGGGAGGACGAAAATGACCTAATTGATCATCCAATGACACAAACACACCTATTGGATGCACAAGATTGGTTAAAAACCCTAATTGGACAAGAATATGCCAGAATATGCCTAGGGAGGACGTAAATGACCTAATTGATCATCCAATGACACAAATGAACTTATTGGATGCACAACTTTGGTTAAAAACCCTAATTGGAAAAGAATATGCCTAGGGAGGACGAAAATGACCTAAATGTTAATCCAATGAAACAAACACACCTATTGGATACACACGATTGGTTAAAAACCCTAATTGGACAAGAATATGCCTAGGGAGGACGAAAATGACCTAAATGTTAATGCAATGACACAAATGAACTTATTGGATGCCCAAGATTGGTTAAAAACCCTAATTGGACAAGAATAAGCCTAGGGAGGACGAAAATAACCTAATTGATCATCCAATGACACAAACAGACCTATTGGATGCACAAGATTGGGTAAAAACCCTAATTGGACAAGAATATGCATAGGAAGGACGAAAATAACCTAAATATTAATTCAATGACACAAACAAACTTATTGGATGCACAAGATTGGTTAAAAACCCTAATTGGACAAGAATAAGCCTAGGGAGGACGAAAATGACCTAATTGATCATCCAATGACACAAACACACCTATTGGATGCACAAGATTGGTTAAAAACCCTAATTGGACAAGAATATGCCTAGGGAGGACGAAAATGACCTAAATATTAATTCAATGACACAAACAAACTTATTGGATGCACAAGATTGGTTAAAAACCCTAATTGGACAAGAATATGCCTAGGGAGGACGAAAATGACCTAAATATTAATTCAATGACACAAACAAACATATTGGATGCACAAGATTGGTTAAAAACCCTAATTGGACAAGAATAAGCCTAGGGAGGACGAAAATGACCAAATTGATCATCCAATGACACAAACACACCTATTGGATGCACAAGATTGGTTAAAAACCCTAGTTGGACAAGAACATGCCTAGGGAGGACGAAAATGACCTAATTGATCATCCAATGACACTAATGAACTTATTGGATGCACAAGATTGGTTAAAAACCCTAATTGGACAAGAATAAGCCTAGGAAGACGAAAATGACCTAATTGATCATCCAATGACACAAACACATCTATTGGAGGCACAAGATTGGTTAAAAACCCTAACTGGACAAGAATATGCCTAAGGAGGACGAAAATGACCTAATTGATCATCCAATGACACAAACACACCTATTGGATGCACAAGATTGGTTAAAAACCATAATTGGACAAGAATATGCCTAGGGAGGACGAATATGACCTAAATGTTAATCCAATAACACAAATGAACTTATTGGATGCACAAGAATGGTTAAAAACCCTAATTGGACAAGAATAAGCTTAGGGAGGACAAAAATGACCTAATTGATCATCCAATGACACAAACACACCTATTGGATGCACAAGATTGGTTAAAAACCCTAATTGGACAAGAATAAGCCTAGGGAGGACGAAAATGACCTAATTGATCATCCAATGACACAAACACACCTATTGGATGCACAAGATTGGTTAAAAACTCTAATTGGACAAGAATAAGCCTAGGGAGGACAAAAATGACCTAATTGATCATCCAATGGCACAAACACACCTATTGGATGCACAAGATTGGTTAAAAACCCTAATTGGACAAGAATAAGCCTAGGGAGGACGAAAATAACCTAATTGATCATCCAATGACACAAACACACCTATTAGAGGCACAAGATTGGTTAAAAACCCTAATTGGACAAGAATATGCCTAGGGAGGACGAAAATGACCTAAATGTTAATCCAATGACACAAATGAACTTATTGGATGCACAAGATTGGTTAAAAACAATAATTGGACAAGAATAAGCCTAGGGAGGACGAAAATGACCTAATTGATCATCCAATGACACAAACACACCTATTGGATGCACAAGATTGGTTAAAAACCCTA
>JBBPBR010001926.1:292201-328465 GCA_037974775.1 Cicer pinnatifidum | reverse complement strand
ATCCAATGACACAAACACACCTATTGGATGCACAAGATTGGTTAAAAACCCTAATTGGACAAGAATATGCCTAGGGAGGACGAATATGACCTAAATGTTAATCCAATAACACAAATGAACTTATTGGATACACAAGATTGGTTAAAAACCCTAATTGGACAAGAATAAGCCTAGGGAGAACGAAAATGACCTAAATGTTAATCCAATGACACAACTCAACTTATTGGATGCACAAGACTGGTTAAAAACCCAAATTGGACAAGAATAAGCCTAGGGAGGACGAAAATGACCTAATTGATCATCCAATGACACAAACACACCTATTGGAGGCACAAGATTGGTTAAAAACCCTAGTTGGACAAGAATAAGGCTAGGGAGGACGAAAATGACCTAATTGATCATACAATGACACCAATGAACTTATTGGATGCACAAGATTGGTTAAACCCTAATTGGACAAGAATAAGCCTAGGGAGGACGAAAATGACCTAATTGATCATCCAATGACACAAACACACCTATTGGATGCACAAGATTGGTTAAAAACCCTAATTGGACAAGAATATGCCTAGGGAGGACGAAAATGACCTAAATATTAATTCAATGACACAAACAAACTTATTGGATGCACAAGATTGGTTAAAAACCCTAATTGGACAAGAATAAGCCTAGGGAGGACGAAAATGACCTAATTGATCATCCAATGACACAAACACACACCTATTGGATGCACAAGATTGGTTAAAAACCCTAATTGGACAAGAATATGCCTAGCGAGGACGGATATGACCTAAATGTTAATCCAATGACACAAATGAAGTTATTGGATGCACAAGATTGGTTAAAAACCCTAATTGGACAAGAATAAGCCTAGGGAGAACGAAAATGACCTAAATGTTAATCCAATGACACAACTCAACTTATTGGATGCAGAAGATTGGTTAAAAACACTAATTGGACAAGAATAAGCCTAGCGAGGACGAAAATGACCTAATTGTTCATCCAATAACACAAACACACCTATTGGATGCACAAGATTGGTTAAAAACCCTAGTTGGACAAGAACATGCCTAGGGAGGACGAAAATGACCTAATTGATCATCCAATGACACTAATGAACTTATTGGATGCACAAGATTGGTTAAAAACCCTAATTGGACAAGAATAAGCCTAGGGAGGACGAAAATGACCTAATTGATCATCCAATGACACAAACACACCTATTGGATGCACAAGATTGGTTAAAAACCCTAATTGGACAAGAATATGCCTAGGGAGGACGAAAATGACCTAATTGATCATCCAATTACACAAACACACCTATTGGATACACAAGATTGGTTAAAAACCCTAATTGGACAAGAATATGCCTAGGGAGGACGAATATGACCTAAATGTTAATCCAATAACACAAATGAACTTATTGGATGCACAAGGTTGGTTAAAAACCCTAATTGGACAAGAATAAGCCTAGGGAGGACAAAAATGACCTAATTGATCATCCAATGACACAAACACACCTATTGGATGCACAAGATTGGTTAAAAACCATAATTGGACAAGAATATGCCTAGCGAGGACGAAAATGACCTAAATATTAATTCAATGACACAAACAAACTTATTGGATGCACAAGATTGGTTAAAAACCCTAATTGGACAAGAATAAGCCTAGGGAGGACGAAAATGACCTAATTGATCATCCAATGACACAAACACACCTATTGGATGCACAAGATTGGTTAAAAACCCTAATTGGACAAGAATATGCCTAGGGAGGACGAAAATGACCTAAATATTAATTCAATGACACAAACAAACTTATTCGATGCACAAGATTGGTTAAAAACCCTAATTGGACAAGAATAAGCCTTGGCAGGACGAAAATGACCTAATTGATCATCCAATGAGACAAACACACCTATTGGATGCACAAGATTGGTTAAAAACCCTAGTTGGACAAGAACATGCCTAGGGAGGACGAAAATGACCTAATTGATCATCCAATGACACTAATGAACTTATTTGATGCACAAGATTGGTTAAAAACCCTAATTGGACAAGAATAAGCCTAGGGAGGAAGAAAATGACCTAATTGATCATCCAATGACACAAACACACCTATTGGATGCACAAGATTGGTTAAAAACCCTAATTGGACAAGCATATGCCTAGGGAGGACGAAAATGACCTAATTGATCATCCAATGTCACAAATGAACTTATTGGATGCACAAGATTAGTTAAAAACCCTAATTGGACAAGAATATGCCTAGGGAGGACGAAAATAACCTAATTGATCATCCAATGACACAAACACACCTATTGGATGCACAAGATTGGTTAAAAACCCTAATTGGACAAGAATATGCCTAGGGAGGACGAAAATGACCTAAATGTTAATCCAATGACATAAATGAACTTATTGGATGCACAAGATTGGTTAAAAACCCTAATTGGACAAGAATAAGCCAAGGGAGGACGAAAATGACCTAATTGATCATCCAATGACACAAACATACCAATTGGATGCACAAGATTGGTTAAAAACCCTAATTGGACAAGAATATGCCTAGGGAGGACGAAAATGACCTAAATATTAATTCAATGACACAAACAAACTTATCGGATGCACAAGATTGGTTAAAAACCCTAATTGGACAAGAATAACCCTAGGGAGGACGAATATGACCTATTTGATCATCCAATGACACAAACACACCTATTGGATGCACAAGATTGGTTAAAAACCCTAATTGGACAAGGATAAGCCTAGGGAGGACGAAAATGACCTAATTGATCATCCAATGACACAAACACACCTATTGGATGCACAAGATTGGTTAAAAACCCTAATTGGACAAGAATAAGCCTAGGGAGGACGAAAATGACTTAATTGATCATCCAATGACACAAACACACCTATTGGATGGACAAGATTAGTTAAAAACCCTAATTGGACAAGAATAAGCCTAGGGAGGACGAAAATAACCTAATTGATCATCCAATGACACAAACACACCTATTGGATGCACAAGATTGGTTAAAAACCCTAATTGGACAAGAATAAGCCTATGGAGGACGAAAATGACCTAATTGATCATCCAATAACACAAACACACCTATTGGATGCACAAGATTGGTTAAAAACCCTAATTGGACAAGAATAAGCCTATGGAGGACGAAAATGACCTAATTGATCATCCAATGACACAAACACACCTATTGGATGCGCAAGATTGGTTAAAAACCCTAATTGGACAAGAATAAGCCTAGGGAGGACGAAAATGACCTAAATGTCAATTCAATGACACAACTCAACTTATTGGATGCACAAGATTGGTTAAAAACCCTAATTGGACAAGAATAAGCCTAGGGAGGACGAAAATGACCTAATTGATCATCCAATGACACAAACACACCTATTGGATGCACAAGATTGGTTAAAAACCCTAATTGGACAAGAATATGCCTAGGGAGGACGAAAATGACCTAAATGTTAATCCAATGACACAACTCAACCTATTGGATGCACAAGATTGGTTAAAAACCCTAATTGGACAAGAATAAGCCTAGGGAGGACGATAAATGACCTAATTGATCATCCAATGACACAAACACACCTATTGGATGCACAAGATTGGTTAAAAACCCTAATTGGACAAGAATAAGCCTAGGGAGGACGAAAATGACCTAATTGATCATCCAATGACACAAACACACCTATTGGATGCACAAGATTGGTTAAAAACCCTAATTGGACAAGAATAAGCCTAGGGAGGACGAAAATGACCTAATTGATCATCCAATGACTCAAACACACCTATTGGAAGCACAAGATTGGTTAAAAACCCTAATTGGACAAGAATAAGCCTAGGGAGGACGAAAATGACCTAATTGATCATCCAATGACACAAACACACCTATTGGATGCACAAGATTGGTTAAAAACCCTAATTGGACAAGAATATGCCTAGGGAGGACGAAAATGACCTAATTGATCATCCAGTGAAACAAACACACCTATTGGATGCACAAGATTGGTTAAGAACCCTAATTGGACAAGAATATGCCTAGGGAGGACGAAAATGATCTAAATATTAATTCAGTGACACAAACAAACTCATTGGATGCACAAAATTGGTTAAAAACCCTAATTGGACATTAATAAGCCTAGGGAGGACGAGAATGACCTAATTGATCATCCAATGACACAAATACACCTATTGGAAGCACAAGATTGGTTAAAAACCCTAATTGGACAAGAATAAGCCTAGGGAGGACGAAAATGACCTAATTGATCATCCAATGACACAAACACACCTATTGGATGCACAAGATTGGTTAAAAACCCTAATTGGACAAGAATATGCCTAGGGAGGACGAAAATGACCTAAATATTAATTCAATGAAACAAACAAACATATTGGATGCATAAGATTGGTTAAAAACCCTAATTGGACAAGAATAAGCCTAGGGAGGACGAAAATGACCTAATTGATCATCAAATGACACAAACACACCTATTGGATGCACAAGATTGGTTAAAAACCCTAATTGGGCAAGAATATGCCTAGGGAGGACGAAAATGACCTAAATGTTAATTCAATGACACAAACAAAGTTATTGGATGCACAAGATTGGTTAAAAACCCTAATTGGACAAGAATAAGCCTAGGGAGGACGAAAATGACCTAATTGATCATCCAACGACACAAACACACCTATTGGATGCACAAGATTGGTTAAAAACCTTAATTGGACAAGAATAAGCCTAGGGGGGACGAAAGTGACCTAAATGTTAATCCAATGAAACAACTCAACTTATTGGATGCACAAGATTGGTTAAAAATCCTAATTGGACAAGAATAAGCCTAGGGAGGACGAAAATGACCTAATTGATCATCCAATGACACAAACACACCTATTGGATTCACACGATTGGTTAAAAACCCTAATTGGACAAGAATATGCCTAGGGATGACGAAAATGACCTAAATATTAATTCAATGAAACAAACAAACTTATTGGATGCACAAGATTGGTTAAAAACCCTAATAGGACAAGAATAAGCCCAGGGAGGACGAAAATGACCTAAATGTTAATCCAATGTAACAACTCAACTTATTGGATGCACAAGATTGGTTAAAAACCCTAATTGGCCAAGAATAAGCTTAGGGAGGACGAAAATGACCTAATTGATCATCCAATGACACAAACACACCTATTGGATGCACAAGATTGGTTAAAAACCTTAATTGGACAAGAATATGCCTAGGGAGGACGAAAATGACATAAATAATAATTCAATGAAACAAACAAACTTATTGGATGCACAAGATTGGTTAAAAACCCTAATTGGACAAGAATAAGCCTAGGGAGGACGAAAATGACCTAATTGATCATCCAATGACACAAACACACCTATTGGATGCACAAGATTGGTTAAAAACCCTAATTGGACAAGAATATGCCTAAGGAGGACGAAAATGACCTAAATATTAATTCAATGACACAAACAAAGTTATTGGATGCACAAGATTGGTTAAAAACCCTAATTGGACAAGAATATGCCTATGGAGGACGAAAATGGCCTAATTGATCATCCAATGACAAAAACACAACTATTGGAAGCACAAGATTGGTTAAAAACCCTAATTGGACAAGAATATGCCTACGGAGGACGAAAATGACCTAAATGTTAATCCAATGACACAAATGAGCTTATTGGATGCACAAGATTGGTTAAAAACCCTAATTGGACAAGAATAAGCCCAGGAGGACGAATATGACCTAAATGTTAATCCGATGACACAACTCAACTTATTGGATGCACAAGATTGGTTAAAAACCCTAGTTGGACAAGAATAAGCCTAGGGAGGACGAAAATGACCTAAATATTAATTCAATGACACAAACAAAGTTATTGGATGCACAACATTGGTTAAAAACCCTAATTGGACAAGAATAAGCCTAGGGAGGACGAAAATGGCCTAGTTGATCATCCAATGACACAAGCACACCTATTGGATGCACAAGATTGGTTAAAAACCCTAATTGGACAAGAATATGCCTAGGGAGGACGAAAATGACCTAAATGTTAATCCAATGACACAAATGAACTTATTGGATGCACAAGATTGGTTAAAAACCCTAATTGGACAAGAATAAGCCTAGGGAGGACGAAAATGACCTAATTGATCATCCAATGACACAAACACACCTATTGGATGCACAAGATTGGTTAAAAACCCTAATTGGACAAGAATATGCCTAGGGAGGATGAATATGACCTAAATGTTAATTCAATGACAAAAACGAACTTATTGGATGCACAACATTGGTTAAAAACCCTAATTGGACAAGAATAAGCCTAGGGAGGACGAAATTGGCCTAATTGATCATCCAATGACACAAACACACCTATTGGAAGCACAAGATTGGTTAAAAACCCTAATTGGACAAGAATAAGCCTAGGGAGGACGAAAATGACCTAATTGATCATCCAATGACACAAACACACCTATTGGATGCACAAGATTGGTTAAAAACCCTAATTGGACAAGAATATGCCAAGGGAGGACGAAAATGACCTAATTGATCATCCAATGACACAAACACACCTATTGGATGCACAAGATTGGTTAAAAACCCTAATTGGACAAGAATAAGCCTAGGGAGGATGAAAATGACCTAATTGATCATCCAATGACACAAACACACCTATTGGATGCACAAGATTGGTTAAAAACCCTAACTGGACAAGAATATGCCTAGGGAGGACGAAAATGACCTAATTGATCATCCAATGACACAAACACACCTATTGGATGCACAAGATTGGTTAACAACCCTAATTGGACAAGAATATGCCTAGGGAGGACGAATATGACCTAAATGTTAATCCAATAACACAAATGAACTTATTGGATACACAAGATTGGTTAAAAACCCTAAATGGACAAGAATAAGCCTAGGGAGAACGAAAATGACCTAAATGATAATCCAATGACACAACTCAACTTATTGGATGCACAAGATTGGTTAAAAACCCTAATTGGACAAGAATAAGCCTAGGGAGGACGAAAATGACCTAATTGATCATCCAATGACACAAACACACCTATTGGAGGCACAAGATTGGTTAAAAACCCTAGTTGGACAAGAATAAGGCTAGGGAGGTCGAAAAAGACCTAATTGATCATCCAATGACACAAACACACCTATTGGAGGCACAAGATTAGTTAAAAACCCTAGTTGGACAAGAATAAGTCTAGGGAGGACGAAAATGACCTAAATATTAATTCAATGACACAAACAAACTTATTGGATGCACAAGATTGGTTAAAAACCCTAATTGGACGAGAATATGCCTAGGGAGGACGAAAATGACCTAAATGTTAATCCAATGACACAAATGAACTTATTGGATGCACAAGATTGGTTAAAAACCCTAATTGGAAAAGAATAAGCCTAGGGAGGACGAAAATGACCTAATTGATCATCAAATGATACAAACACACCTATTGGATGCACAAGATTGGTTAAAAACCCTAATTGGACAAGAATAAGCCTAGGGAGGACGAAAATGACCTAATTGATCATCCAATGACACAAACACACCTATTGGATGCACAAGATTGGTTAAAAACCCTAATTGGACAAGAATATGCCTAGGGAGGACGAATATGACCTAAATGTTAATCCAATAACACAAATGAACTTATTGGATGCACAAGATTGGTTAAAAACCCTAATTGGACAACAATAAACCTAGGGAGAACAAAAATGACCTAAATGTTAATCCAATGACACAACTCAACTTATTGGATGCACAAGATTGGTTAAAAATCCTAATTGGACAAGAATAAGCCTAGGGAGGACGAAAATAACCTAATTGATCATCCAATGACACAAACACACCTATTGGATGCACAAGATTGGTTAAAAACCCTAATTGGACAAGAATATGCCTAGGGAGGACGAAAATGACCTAAATATTAATTCAATGACACAAACAAACTTATTGGATGCACAAGATTGGTTAAAACTCCTAATTGGACAAGAATAAGCCTAGGGAGGACAAAAATGACATAAAAGTTAATCCAATGACACAAATGAACTTATTGGATGCACAAGATTGGTTAAAAACCGTAATTGGACAAGAATATGCCTAGGGAGGACGAAAATGACCTAAATATTAATTCAATGACACAAACAAACTTATTGGATGCACAAGATTGGTTAAAACTCCTAATTGGACAAGAATAAGCCTAGGGAGGACGAAAATGACCTAAATGTTAATGCAATGATACAACTCAACTTATTGGATGCAAAAGATTGGTTAAAAACCCTAATTGGACAAGAATAAGCCTAGGGAGGACGAAAATGACCTAATTGATCATCCAATGACACAAACACACCTATTGGATGCACAAGATTGGTTAAAAACCCTAATTGGACAAGAATATGCCTACGGAGGACGAAAATGACCTAATTGATCATCCAAGGACATAAACACACCTATTGGATGCACAAGATTGGTTAAAAACCCTAATTGGACAAGAATATGCCTAGGGAGGACGAATATGACCTATATGTTAATCCAATAACACAAATGAACTTATTGGATGCACAAGATTTGTTAGAAAACCTAATTGGACAAGAATAAGCCTAGGGAGAACGAAAATGACCTAAATGTTAATCCAATGACACAACTCAACTTATTGGATGCACAAGATTGGTTAAAAACTCTAATTGGACAAGAATAAGCCTAGGGAGGACGAAAATGACCTAATTGATCATCCAATGACACAAACACACCTATTGGATGCACAAGATTGGTTAAAAACCCTAATTGGACAAGAATAAGCCTAGGGAGGACGAAAATGACCTAATTGATCATCCAATGACACAAACACACCTATTGGATGCACAAGATTGGTTAAAAACCTTAATTGGACAAGAATAAGCCTAGGGAGGACGAAAATAACCTAATTGATCATCCAATGACACAAACACACCTATTGGATGCACAAGATTGGTTTAAAACCCTAGTTGGACAAGAATATGCCTTGGGAGGACGAAAATGACCTAATTGATCATCCAACGACACAAATTAACTTATTGGATGCACAAGATTGGTTAAAAACCCTAATTGGACAAGAATAAGCCTAAGGAGGACGAAAATGACCTAATTGATCATCCAATGACACAAACACACCTATTGGATGCACAAGATTGGTTAAAAACCCTAATTGGACAAGAATAAGCGTAGGGAGAACGAAAATGACCTAAATTTTAATCCAATGACACAACTCAACTTATTGGATGCAAAAGATTGGTTAAAAACCCTAATTGGACAAGAATAAGCCTTGGGACGACGAAAATGGCCTAATTGATCATCCAATGACACAAACACACCTATTGGATGCACAAGATTGGTTAAAAACCCTAATTGGACAAGAATAAGCCTAGGGAGGACGAAAATGACCTAATTGATCATCCAATGACACAAACACACCTATTGGATGCACAAGATTGGTTAAAAACCCTAATTGGACAAGAATATGCCTAGGGAGGACGAAAATGACCTAATTGATCATCCAATGACACAAACACACCTATTGGATGCACAAGATTGGTTAAAAACCCTAATTGGAAAAGAATATGCCTAGGGAGGACGAATATGACCTTAATGTTAATCCAATAACACAAATGAACTTATTGGATGCACAAGATTGGTCAAAAACCCTAATTGGACAAGAATAAGCCTAGGGAGAACGAAAATGACCTAATTGATCATCCAATGACACAAATGGAAGCACAAGATTGGTTAAAAACCATAGTTGGACAACAACAGCATATGGAGGACGAAAATAACCTAAGTGATCATCCAATGACACTATTGAACTTATTGGATGCACAAGATTGGTTAAAAACCCTAATTGGACAAGAATAAGCCTAGGGGGGACGAAAATGACCTAATTGATATGCACAAGATTGGTTAAAAACCCTAATTGGACAAGAATAAGCCTAGGGAGGACAAAAATGACCTAATTGATCATCCAATGACACAAACACACCTATTGGATGCACAAGATTGGTTAAAAACGCTAATTGGACAAGAATATGCCTAGGGAGGACGAATATGACCTAAATGTTAATCCAATAACACAAATGAACTTATTGGATGCACAAGATTGGTTAAAAACCCTAATTAGACAAGAATAAGCCTAGGGAGAACGAAAATGACCTAATTGATCATCCAATGACACAAACACACCTATTGGATGCACAAGATTTATTAAAAACCCTAATTGGACAAGAATATGCCTAGGGAGGACGGATATGACCTAAATGTTAATCCAATGACACAAATGAACTTATTGGATGCACAAGATTGGTTAAAAACCCTAATTGGACAAGAATAAGCCTAGGGAGTACGAAAATGACCTAATTGATCATCCAATGACACAAACACACCTATTGGATGCCCAAGATTGGTTAAAAACCCTAATTGGACAAGAATATGCCTAGGGAGGACGAAAATGACCTAATTGATCATCCAATGACACAAACACACCTATTGGATGCACAAGATTGGTTAAAAACCCTAATTGGACAAGAATATTCCTAGGGAGGACGAAAATGACCTAAATGTTAATCCAATGACACAAATGAACTTATTAGATGTACAAGATTGGTTAAAAACCCTAATTGGACAAGAATAAGCCTAGGGAGGACGAAAATGACCTAATTGATCATCCAATGACACAAACACACCTATTGGATGCACAAGATTGGTTAAAAACCCTAATTGGACAAGAATATGCCTAGGGAGGACGAAAATGACCTAAATATTAATTCAATGAAACAAACAAACTTATTGGATGCACAAGATTGGTTAAAAACCCTAATTGGAGAAGAATAAGCCTAGGGAGGACGAAAATGACCTAATTGATCATCCAATGACACAGACACACCTATTGGAAGCACAAGATTGATAAAAAACCCTAATTGGACAAGAATATGCCTAGGGAGGACGAAAATGACCTAAATGTTAATCCAATGACACAAATGAACTTATTGGATGCACAAGATTGGTTAAAAACCCTAATTGGACAAGAATAAGCCTAGGGAGGACGAAAATGACCTAATTGTTAATCCAATGACACAAACACACTTATTGGATGCACAAGATTGGTTAAAAACCCTAATTGGACAAGAATAAGCCTAGGGAGGACGAAAATGACCTAATTGATCATCCAATGACACAAACACACCTATTGAATGCACAAGATTGGTTAAAAACCCTATTGGACAAGAATATGCCTAGGGAGGACGAAAATGACCTAATTGATCATCCAATGACACAAACACACCTATTGGATGCACAAGATTGGTTAAAAACCATAATTGGACAAGATTCAGCCTAGGGAGGACGAAAATGACCTAATTGATCATCCAATGACACAAACACACCTATTGGATGCACAAGATTGGTTAAAAACCCTAATTGGACAAGAATATGCCTAGGGAGGACGAAAATGACCTAAATATTAATTCAATGACACAAACAAACTTATTGGATGCACAAGATTGGTTAAAAACCCTAATTGGACAAGAATAAGCCTAGGGAGGACGAAAATGACCTAATTGATCATCCAATGACACAAACACACCTATTGGATGCACAAGATTGGTTAAAAACCCTAGTTGGACAAGAACATGCCAAGGGAGGACGAAAATCAGCTAATTGATGATCCAATGACACTAATGAACTTATTGGATGCACAAGATTGGTTAAAAACCCTAATTGGACAAGAATAAGCCTAGGGAGGACGAAAATGACCTAATTGATCATCCAATGACACAAACACACCTATTGGATGCACAAGATTGGTTAAAAACCCTAGTTGGACAAGAACATGCCTATGGAGGACGAAAATGACCTAATTGATCATCCAATGACACTAATGAACTTATTGGATGCACAAGATTGGATAAAAACACTAATTGGACAAGAGTAAGCCTAGGGAGGACGAAAATGACCTAATTGATCATCCAATGACACAAACACACCTACTGGATGCACAAGATTGGTTAAAAACCCTAACTGGACAAGAATATGCCTAGGGAGGACGAAAATGACCTAATTGATCATCCAATGACACAAACACACCTATTGGATGCACAAGATTGGTTAAAAACCCTAATTGGACAAGAATATGCCTAGGGAGGACGAATATGACCTAAATGTTAATCCAATAACACAAATGAACTTATCGGATGCACAAGATTGGTTAAAAACCCTAATTGGACAAGAATAAGCCTAGGGAGAACGAAAATGACCTAATTGATCATCCAATGACACAAACACACCTATTGGATGCACAAGATTGGTTAAAAACCCTAGTTGGACAAGAACCTGCCTAGGGAGGACGAAAATGACCTAAGTGATCATCCAATGACACTAATGAACTTATTGGATGCACAAGATTGGTTAAAAACCCTAATTGGACAAGAATAAGCCTAGGGAGGACGAAAATGACCTAATTGATCATCCAAGGACACAAACACACCTATTGGATGCACAAGATTGGTTAAAAACACTAATTGGACAAGAATATGCCTAGGGAGGACGAAAATGACCTAATTGATCATCCAATGACACAAACACACTTATTGGATGCACAAGATTGGTTAAAAACCCTAATTGGACATGAATATGGCTAGGGAGGACGAATATGACCTAAATGTTAATCCAATAACACAAATGAACTTATTGGATGCACAAGATTGGTTAAAAACCCTAATTGGACAAGAATAAGCCTAGGGAGAACGAAAATGACCTAATTGATCATCCAATGACACAAACACACCTATTGGATGCACAAGATTTATTAAAAACCCTAATTGGACAAGAATATGCCTAGGGAGGACGGATATGACCTAAATGTTAATCCAATGACACAAATGAACTTATTGGATGCACAAGATTGGTTAAAAACCCTAATTGGACAAGAATAAGCCTAGGGAGGACGAAAATGACCTAATTGATCATCCAATGACACAAACACACCTATTGGATGCACAAGATTGGTTAAAAACCCTAATTGGACAAGAATATGACTAGGGAGGACGAATATGACCTAAATGTTAATCCAATAACACAAATGAACTTATTGGATGCACAAGATTGGTTAAAAACCCTAATTGGACAAGAATAAGCCTACGGAGGACAAAAAATGACCTAATTGATCATCCTATGACACAAACACACCTATTGGATGCACAAGATTGGTTAAAAACCCTAGTTGGACAAGAACCTACCTAGGGAGGACGAAAATGACCTAAGTGATCATCCAATGACACAAACACACCTATTGGATGCACAAGATTGGTTAAAAACCCTAATTGGACAAGAATATGCCTAGGGAGGACGAAAATGACCTAATTGATCATCCAATGACACAAACACACCTATTGGATGCACAAGATTGGTTAAAAACCCAAATTGGACAAGAATATGACTAGGGAGGACGAATATGACCTAAATGTTAATCCAATAACACAAATGAACTTATTGGATGCACAAGATTGGTTAAAAACCCTAATTGGACAAGAATAAGCCTAGGGAGGACGAAAATGACCTAATTGATCATCCAATGATACAAACACACCTATTGGATGCACAAGATTGGTTAAAAACCCTAGTTGGACAATAACATGCCTAGGGAGGACGAAAATGACCTAATTCATCATCCAATGACACTAATGAACTTATTGGATGCACAAGATTGGTTAAAAACCCTAATTGGACAAGAATAAGCCTAGGGAGGACGAAAATGACCTAATTGATCATCCAATGACACAAACACACCTATTGGATGCACAAGATTGGTTAAAAACCCTAATTGGACAAGAATATGCCTACGGAGGACGAATATGACCTAAATGTTAATCCAATAACACAAATGAACTTATTGGATGCACAAGATTGGTTAAAAACCCTAATTGGACAATAATATGCCTAGGGAGGACGAAAATGACGTAAATATTAATTCAATGACACAAACAAACTTATTGGATGCACAAGATTGGTTAAAAACCCTAATTGGACAATAATATGCCTAGGGAGGACGAAAATGAACTAATTGATTATCCAATGACACTAATGAACTTATTGGATGCACAAGATTGGTTAAAAACCCTAATTGGACAAGAATAAGCCTAGGGAGGACGAAAATGACCTAATTGATCATCCAATGACACAAACACACCTATTGGATGCACAAGATTGGTTAAAAACCCTAATTGGACAAGAATATGCCTAGGGAGGACGAAAATGACCTAAATATTAATTCAATGACACAAACAAACTTATTGGATGCAAAAGATTGGTTAAAAACCCTAATTGGACAAGAATAAGCCTAGGGAGGACAAAAACGACCTAATTGATCATCCAATGACACAAACACACCTATTGGATGCACCAGATTGGTTAAAAACCCTAATTGGACAAGAATATGCCTAGGGAGGACGAAAATGACCTAAATATTAATTCAATGACACAAACAAACTTATTGGATGCACAAGATTGGTTAAAAACCCTAATTGGACAAGAATAAGCCTAGGGAGGACGAAAATGACCTAATTGATCATCCAATGACACAAACACACCTATTGGATGCACAAGATTGGTTAAAAACCCTAATTGGACAAGAATAAGCCTAGGGAGAACGAAAATGACCTAAATGTAAATCCAATGACACAACTAAACTTATTGGATGCACAAGATTGGTTAAAAACCCTAATTGGACAAGAATAAGCCTAGGGAGGACGAAAATGACCTAATTGATCATCCAATGACACAAACACACCTATTGGATGCACAAAATTGGTTAAAAACCATAGTTGGACAAGAATATGCCTAGGGAGGACGAAAATGACCTAATTGATCATCCAATGACACAAACACACCTATTGGATGCACAAGATTGGTTAAAAACCCTAACTGGACAAGAATATGCCTAGGGAGGACGAAAATGACCTAATTGATCATCCAATGACACAAACACACCTATTGGATGCACAAGATTGGATAAAAACCCTAATTGGACAAGAATATGCCTAGGGAGGACGAATATGACCTAAATGTTAATCCAATAACACAAATGAACTTATTGGATGCACAAGATTGGTTAAAAACCCTAATTGGACAAGAATAAGCCTAGGGAGAACGAAAATGACCAAAATGTTAATCCAATGCCACAACTCAACTTATTGGATGCAGAAGATTGGTTAAAAACCCTAATTGGACAAGAATAAGCTTAGGGAGGATGAAAATGACCTAATTGATCATCCAATGACACAAAACACACCTATTGGATGCACAAGATTGGTTAAAAACCCTAATTGGACAAGAATATGCCTAGGGAGGACGAAAATGACCTAAATGTTAATCCAATGACACAAATGAACTTATTGGATGTACAGGATTGGTTAAAAACCCTAATTGGACAAGAATAAGCCTAGGGAGGACGAAAATGACCTAATTGATCATCCAATGACACAAACACACCTATTGGATTCACATGATTGGTTAAAAACCCTAATTGGACAAGAATAAGCCTAGGGAGGACTAAAATGACCTAATTGATCATCCAACGACACAAACACACCTATTGGATGCACAAGATTGGTTAAAAACCCTAGTTGGACAAGAACATGCCTTGGGAGGACGAAAATGACCTAATTGATCATCCAATGACACTAATGAACTTATTGGATGCACAAGATTGGTTAAAAACCCTAATTGGACAAGAATAAGCCTAGGGAGGACGAAAATGACCTAATTGATCATCCAATGACACAAACACACCTATTGGATGCACAAGATGGGTTAAAAACCCTAATTGGACAAGAATATGCCTAGGGAGGACGAATATGACCTAAATCTTAATCCAATAACACAAATGAACTTATTGGATGCACAAGATTGGTTAAAAACCCTAATTGGACAAGAATAAGCCTAGGGGGAACGAAAATGACCTAATTGATCATCCAATGACACAAACACACCTATTGGATGCTCAAGATTGGTTAAAAACCCTAATTGGACAAGGATATGCCTAGGGAGGACGAAAATGACCTAAATATTAATTCAATGACACAAACAAAGTTATTGGGTGCACAAGATTGGTTAAAAACCCTAATTGGACAAGAATAAGCCTAGGGAGGACGGAAATGACCTAATTGATCATCCAATGACACAAACACACCTATTGGATGCACAAGATTGGTTAAAAACCCTACTTGGACAAGAACATGCCGAGGAAGGACGAAAATGACCTAAGTGATCATCCAATGACACTAATGAACTTATTGGATGGACAAGATTGGTTAAAAACCCTAATTGGACAAGAATAAGCCTAGGGAGGACGAAAATGACCTAATTGATCATCCAATGACACAAACACACCTATTGGATGCACAAGATTGGTTAAAAACCCTAATTGGACAAGAATATGCCTAGGGAGGACGAAAATGACCTAATTGATCATCCAATGACACAAACACACCTATTGGATGCTCAAGATTGGTTAAAAACCCTAATTGGACAAGGATATGCCTAGGGAGGACGAAAATGACCTAAATATTAATTCAATGACACAAACAAAGTTATTGGGTGCACAAGATTGGTTAAAAACCCTAATTGGACAAGAATAAGCCTAGGGAGGACGAAAATGACCTAATTGATTATCCAATGACACAAACACACCTATTGGATGCACAAGATTGGTTAAAAACCCTAATTGGACAAGAATAAGCCTAGGAAGGACGAAAATGACCTAATTGATCATCCAATGACACAAACACACCTATTGGAAGCACAAGATTGGTTAAAAACCCTAATTGGACAAGAATAAGCCTAGGGAGGATGAAAATGACCTAATTGATCATCCAATGACACAAACACACCTATTGGATGCAAAAAATTGGTTAAAAACCCTAATTGGACAAGAATATGCCTAGGGAGGACGAAAATGACCTAAATATTAATTCAATGACATAAACAAACTTATTGGATGCACAAGATTGGTTAAAAACCCTAATTGGACAAGAATAAGCCTAGGGAGGACGAAAATGACCTAAATATTAATTCAATGAAACAAACAAACTTATTGGATGCACAAGATTGGTTAAAAACCCTAATTGGACAAGAATAAGCCTATGGAGGACAAAAATGACCTAATTGATCATCCAATGACACAAACACACCTATTGGATGCACAAGATTGGTTAAAAACCCTAATTGGACAAGAATAATCCAAGGGAGGACGAAAATGACCTAATTGATCATCCATTGCCACAAACACACCTATTGGATGCACAAGATTGGTTAAAAACCCTAATTGGACAAGAATATGCCTAGGGAGGACGAAAATGACCTAAATATTAATTCAATGACACAAACAAACTTATTGGATGCACAAGATTGGTTAAAAACCCTAATTGGACAAGAATAAGCCTAGGGAGGACGAAAATGACCTAATTGATCATCCAATGACACAAACACACCTATTGGATGCACAAGATTGGTTAAAAACCCTAATTGGACAAGAATAAGCCTAGGGAGGACCAGAATGACCTAATTGATCATCTAATGACACAAACACACCTATTGGAAGCACAAGATTGGTTAAAAACCCTAGCTGGACAAGAATATGCCTAGGGAGGACAAAAATGACCTAATTGATCATCCAATGACACAAACACACCTATTGGATGCACAAGATTGGTTAAAAACCCTAATTGGACAAGAATATGCCTAGGGAGGACGAAAATGACCTAAATATTAATTCAATGACACAAACAAACTTATTGGATGCACAAGATTGGTTAAAAACCCTAATTGGACAAGAATAAGCCTAGGGAGCACAAAAACGACCTAATTGATCATCCAATGACACAAACACACCTATTGGATGCACAAGATTGGTTAAAAACCCTAATTGGACAAGAATATGCCTTGGGAGGACGAAAATGACCTAAATATTAATTCAATGTCACAAACAAACTTATTGGATGCACAAGATTGGTTAAAAACCCTAATTGGACAAGAATAAGCCTAGGAAGGATGAAAATGACCTAATTGATCATCCAATGACACAAACACACCTATTGGATGCACTAGATTGTTTAAAAACCCTAATTGGACAAGAATATGCCTAGGGAGGACGAAAATGACCTAAATATTAATTCAATGACACAAACAAACTTATTGGATGCACAAGATTGGTTAAAAACCCTAATTGGACAAGAATAAGCCTAGGGAGGACGAAAATGACCTAATTGATCATCCAATGACACAAACACACCTATTGGATGCACAAGATTGGTTAAAAACCCTAATTGGACAAGAATATGCCTAGGGAGGACGAATATGACCTAAATGTTAATCCAATAACACAAATGAACTTATTGGATGCACAAGATTGGTTAAAAACCCTAATTGGACAAGAATAAGCCTAGGGAGAACGAAAATGACCTAAGTGATCATCCAATGACACAAACACACCTATTGGATGCACAAGATTGGTTAAAAACCCTAATTGGACAAGAATAAGCCTAGTGAGGACGAAAATGACCTAATTGATCATCCAATGACACAAACACACCTATTGGATGCTCAAGATTGGTTAAAAACCCTAATTGGACAAGGATATACCTAGGGAGGACGAAAATGACCTAAATATTAATTCAATGACACAAACAAAGTTATTGGGTGCACAAGATTGGTTAAAAACCCTAATTGGACAAGAATAAGCCTAGGGAGGACGAAAATGACCTAATTGATTATCCAATGACACAAACACACCTATTGGATGCACAAGATTGGTTAAAAACCCTACTTGGACAAGAACATGCCGAGGAAGGACGAAAATGACCTAAGTGATCATCCAATGACACTAATGAACTTATTGGATGCACAAGATTGGTTAAAAACCCTAATTGGACAAGAATAAGCCTAGGGAGGACGAAAATGACCTAATTGATCATCCAATGACACAAACACACCTATTGGATGCACAAGATTGGTTAAAAACCCTAATTGGACAAGAATATGCCTAGGGAGGACGAATATGACCTAAATGTTAATCCAATAACACAAATGAACTTATTGGATGCACAAGATTGGTTAAAAACCCTAATTGGATAAGAATAAGCCTAGGGAGAACGAAAATGACCTAAATTTTAACCCAATGACACAACTCAACTTATTGGATGCACAAGATTGGTTAAAAACCCTAATTGGACAAGAATAAGCCTAGGGAGAACGAAAATGACCTAAATGTTAATCCAATGACACAACTCAACTTATTGGATGCACAAGATTGGTTAAAAACCCTAATTGGATAAGAATAAGCCTAGGGAGGACGAAAATGACCTAATTGATCATCCAATGACACAAACACACCTATTGGAGGCACAAGATTGGTTAAAAACCCTAGTTGGACAAGAATAAGCCTAGGGTGGACGAAAATGACCTAATTGATCATACAATGACACAATTGAACTTATTGGATGCACAAGATTGGTTAAAAACCCTAATTGGACAAGAATAAGCCTAGGGAGGACGAAAATGACCTAATTGATCATCCAATGACACAAACACACCTATTGGATGCACAAGATTGGTTAAAAACCCTAATTGGACAAGAATAAGCCTAGGGAGGACAAAAATTACCTAATTGATCATCCAATGGCACAAACACACCTATTGGATGCACAAGATTGGTTAAAAACCCTAATTGGACAAGAATATGCCTAGGGAGGACGAAAATGACCTAAATGTTAATCCAATGACACAAATGAACTTATTGGATGCACAAGATTGGTTAAAAACCCTAATTGGACAAGAATAAGCCTAGGGAGGACGAAAATGACCTTATTGATCATCGAATGACACAAACACACCTATTGGATGCACAAGATTGGTTAAAAACCCTAATTGGACAAGAATATGCCTAGGGAAGACGAAAATGACCTTAATGTTAATCCAATGACACAAATGAACTTATTGGATGCACAAGATTGGTTAAAAACCCTAATTGGACAAGATTAAGCCTAGGGAGGATGAAAATGACCTAAATATTAATTCAATGACACAAACAAACTTATTGGATGCACAAGATTGGTTAAAAACCCTAATTGGACAAGAATAAGCCTAGGGACGACGAAAATGACCTAATTGATCATCCAATGACACAAACACACCTATGGGAGGCACAAGATTGGTTAAAAACCCTATTTGGACAAGAATAAGCCTAGGGATGACGAAAATGACCTAAATATTAATTTAATGACACAGACAAACTTATTGGATGAACAAGATTGGTTAAAAACCCTAATTGGACAAGAATATGCCTAGGGAGGACGAAAATGACCTAAATGTTAATCCAATGACACAAATGAACTTATTGGATGCACAAGATTGGTTAAAAACCCTAATTGGACAAGAATAAGCCTAGGGAGGACGAAAATGACCTAATTGATCATCAAATGACACAAACACACCTATTGGATGCACAAGATTGGTTAAAAACCCTAATTGGACAAGAATAAGCCTAGGGAGGACAAAAATGACCTAATTGATCATCCAATGGCACAAACACACCTATTGGATGCACAAGATTGGTTAAAAACCCTAATTGGACAAGAATAAGCCTAGGGAGGACGAAAATGACCTAATTGATCATCCAATGACTAAAACACACCTATTTGATGCACAAGATTGGTTAAAAAACCCTAATTGGACAAGAATAAGCCTAGGGAGGACAAAAATGACCTAATTGATCATCCAATGGCACAAACACACCTATTGGATGCACAAGATTGGTTAAAAACCCTAATTGGACAAGAATAAGCCTAGGGAGGACGAAAATGACCTAATTGATCATCTAATGACACAAACACACCTATTGGAGGCACAAGATTGGTTAAAAACCCTATTTGGACAAGAATAAGCCTAGGGAGGACGAAAATGACCTAAATATTAATTCAATGACACAAACAAACTTATTGCATGCACAAGATTAGTTAAAAACCCTAATTGGACAAGAATATGCCTAGGGAGGACGAAAATGACCTAAATGTTAATCCAATGACACAAATGAACTTATTGGATGCACAAGATTGGTTAAAAACCCTAATTGGACAAGAATAAGCCTAGGGAGGACGAAAATGACCTAATTGATCATCAAATGATACAAACACACCTATTGGATGCACAAGATTGGTTAAAAACCCTAATTGGACAAGAATAAGCCTAGGGAGGACGAAAATGACCTAATTGATCATCCAATGACACAAACACACCTATTGGATGCAAAAGATTGGTCAAAAACCCTAATTGGACAAGAATATGCCTAGGGAGGACGAAAATGACCTAAATGTTAATCCAATGACATAAATGAACTTATTGGATGCACAAGATTGGTTAAAAACCCTAATTGGACAATAATAAGCCTAGGGAGGACGATAATGACCTAATTGATCATCGAATGACACAAACACACCTATTGGATGCACAAGATTGGTTAAAAACCCTAATTGGACAAGAATATGCCTAGGGAAGACGAAAATGACCTAAATGTTAATCCAATGACACAAATGAACTTATTGGATGCACAAGATTGCTTAAAAACCCTAATTGGACAAGAATAAGCCTAGGGAGGATGAAAATGACCTAATTGATCATCCAATGACACAAACACACCTATTGGATGCACAAGATTGGTTAAAAACACTAACTGGACAAGAATATGCCTTGGGAGGACGAAAATGACCTAATTGATCATCCAATGACACAAACACACCTATTGGATGCACAAGATTGGTTAAAAACCCTAATTGGACAAGAATAAGCCTAGGGAGGATGAAAATGACCTAATTGATCATCCAATGACACAAACACACCGATTGGATGCACAAGATTGGTTAAAAACCCTAATTGGACAAGAATAAGCCTAGGGAGGACGAAAATGACCTAATTGATCATCCAATGACACAAACACACCTATTGGATGCACAAGATTGGTTAAAAACCCTAATTGGACAAGAATAAGCCTAGGAAGGACAAAAATGACCTAATTGATCATCCAATGGCACAAACACACCTATTGGATGCACAAGATTGGTTAAAACCCTAATTGGACAAGAATATGCCTAGGGAGGACGAAAATGACCTAAATGTTAATCCAATGACACAAATGAACTTATTGGATGCACAAGATTGGTTAAAAACCCTAATTGGACAAGAATAAGCCTAGGGAGGACGAAAATGACCTAATTGATCATCGAATGACACAAACACACCTATTGGATGCACAAGATTGGTTAAAAACCCTAATTGGACAAGAATATGCCTAGGGAAGACGAAAATGACCTTAATGTTAATCCAATGACACAAATGAACTTATTGGATGCACAAGATTGGTTAATAACCCTAATTGGACAAGAATAAGCCTAGGGAGGATGAAAATGACCTAAATATTAATTCAATGACACAAACAAACTTATTGGATGCACAAGATTGGTTAAAAACCCTAATTGGACAAGAATATGCCTAGGGAGGACGAAAATGACCTAAATGTTAATCCAATGACACAAACACACCTATTGGATGCACAAGATTGGTTAAAAACCCTAATAGGACAAGAATAAGCCTAGGGAGGACGAAAATGACCTAATTGATCATCCAATGACACAAACACACCTATTGGATGCACAAGATTGGTTAAAAACCCTAATTGGACAAGAATAAGCCTAGGGAGGACAAAAATGACCTAATTGATCATCCAAAGACACAAACACACCTATTGGATGCACAAGATTGGTTAAAAACCCTAGTTGGACAAGAATATGCATAGGGAGGACGAAAATGACCTAATTGATCATCCATTGACACAAATGAACTTATTGGATGCACAAGATTGGTTAAAAACCCTAATTGGACAAGAATAAGCCTTGGGAGGACGAAAATGACCTAATTGATCATCCAATGACACAAACACACCTATTGGATGCACAAGATTGGTCAAAAACCCTAATTGGACAAGAATATGCCTAGGGAGGACGAAAATGACCTAAATATTAATTCAATGACACAAACAAAGTTATTGGATGCACAAGATTGGTTAAAAACCCTAATTGGACAAGAATAAGCCTAGGGAGGACGAAAATGACCTAATTGATCATCCAATGACACAAACACACCTATTGGATGCACAAGATTGGTTAAAAACCCTAATTGGACAAGAATATGCATAAGGGAGGACGAACATTACCTAAATATTAATTCAATGACACAAACAAACTTATCGGATGCACAAGATTGGTTAAAAACTCTAATTGGACAAGAATATGCCTAGGGAGGACGAATATGACCTAAATGTTAATCCAATAACACAAATGAACTTATTGGATGCACAAGATTGGTTAAAAACCCTAATTGGACAAGAATAAGCCTAGGGAGAACGAAAATGACCTAAATGTTAATCCAATAACACAACTCAACTTATTGAATGCACAAGATTGGTTAAAAACCCTAATTGGACAAGAATAAGCCTAGGGAGGACGAAAATGACCTAATTGATCATCCAATGACACAAACACACCTATTGGATGCACAAGATCTGTTAAAAACCCTAATTGGACAAGAATAAGCCTTGGGAGGACGAAAATGACCTAATTGATCATCCAATGACACAAACACACCTATTGGATGCACAAGATTGGTTAAAAACCATAATTGGACAAGAATATGCCTAGGGAGGACGAAAATGACCTAATTGATCATCCAATGACACAAACACACCTATTGGATGCACAAGATTGGTTAAAAACCATAATTGGACAAGAATAAGCCTAGGGAGGAGGACTATGACCTAAATGTTAATCCAATAACACAAATGAACTTATTGGATACACAAGATTGGTTAAAAACCCTAATTGGACAAGAATAAGCCTAGGGAGAACGAAAATGACCTAAATGTTAATCCAATGACACAACTCAACTTATTGGATGCACAAAATTGGTTAAAAACCCTAATTGGACAAGATTTATGCCTAGGGAGGACGAAAATGACCTAATTGATCATCCAATGACACAAACACACCTATTGGATGCACAAGATTGGTTAAAAACCCTAGTTGGACAAGAATATGCCTAGGGAGGACCAAAATGACCTAATTGATCATCCAATGACACAAACACACCTATTGGATGCACAAGATTGGTTAAAACCCATAATTGGACAAGAATAAGCCTAGGGAGGACGAAAATGACCTAATTGATCATCCAATGACACAAACACACCTATTGGATGCCCAAGATTGGTTAAAAACCCTAATTGGACAAGAATATGCCTAGGGAGGACGAAAATGACCTAAATATTAATTCAATGACACAAACAAACTTATTGGATGCACAAGATTGGTTAAAAACCCTAATTGGACAAGAATAAGCCTAGGGAGGACGAAAATGACCTAATTGATCATCCAATGACACAAACACACCTATTGGATGCACAACATTGGTTAAAAACCATAATTGGACAAGAATATGCCTAGGGACGACGAAAATGACCTAAATGTTAATCAAATAACACAAATGAACTTATTGGATGCTCAAGATTGGTTAAAAACCCTAATTGGACAAGAATAAGCCTAGGGAGGACGAAAATGACCTAATTGGTCATCCAATGACACAAACACACCTATTGGATGCACAAGATTGGTTAAAAACCCTAATTGGACAAGAATATGTCTAGGGAGGACGAAAATGACCTAATTGATCATCCAATGACACAAACACACCTATTGGATGCACAAGATTGGTTTAAAACCCTAATTGGACAAGAATAAACCTAGGGAGGACGAAAATGACCTAATTGATCTTCCGATGACACAAACACACCTATTGAATGCACAAGATTGGTTAAAAACCATAATTGGACAAGAATATGCCTAGGGAGGACGAAAATGACCTAAATTGATCATCCAATGACACAAACACACCTATTGAATGCACAAGATTGGTTAAAAACCCTAATTGGACAAGAATATGCTTAGGGAGGACGAAAACGACCTAAATGTTAATCCAATGACCAAAATGAACTTATTGGATGCACAAGATTGGTTAAAAACCCTAATTGGACAAGAATAAGCCTAGGGAGGACGAAAATGACCTAATTGATCATCCAATGACACAAACACACCTATTGGATGCACAAGATTGGTTAAAAACCCTAATTGGACAAGAATAAGCCTAGGGAGGACAACAATGACCTAATTGATCATCCAATGACACAAACACACCTATTGGATGCACAAGAATGGTTAAAAACCCTAATTGGACAAGAATAAGCCTAGGGAGGACGAAAATGACCTAATTGATCATCCAATGACACAAACACACCTATTGGATGCACAAGATTGGTTAAAAACCCTAATTGGACAAGAATAAGCCTAGGGAGGACGAAAATGACCTAATTGATCATCCAATGACACAAACACACCTATTGGATGCACAAGATTGGTTAAAAACCCTAATTGGACAAGAATATGCCTAGGGAGGACGAAAATGACCTAAATGTTAATCCAATGACACAACTCAACTTATTGGATGCACAAGATTGGTTAAAAACCCTAATTGGACAAGAATAAGCCTAGGGAGGACGAAAATGACCTAATTGATCATCCAATGACACAAACACACCTATCAGATGCACAAGATTGGTTAAAAACCCTAATTGGACAAGAATAAGCCTAGGGAGGACGAAAATGACCTAATTGATCATCCAATGACACAAACACACCTATTGGATGCACAAGATTGGTTAAAAACCCTAGTTGGACAAGAACATGCCTAGGGAGGACGAAAATGACCTAATTGATCATCCAATGACACAAACACACCTATTGGATGCACAAGTTTGGTTAAAAACCCTAACTGGACAAGAATATGCCTAGGGAGGACGAAAATGACCTAATTGATCATCCAATGACACAAACACACCTATTGGATGCACAAGATTGGTTAAAAACCCTAATTGGACAAGAATATGCCTAGGGAGGACGAATATGACCTAAATGTTAATCCAATAACACAAATGAACTTATTGGATGCACAAGATTGGTTAAAAACCCTAATTGGACAAGAATAAGCCTAGGGATAACAAAAATGACCTAAATGTTAATCCAATGACACAACTCAACTTATTGGATGCACAAGATTGGTTAAAAACCCTAATTGGACAAGAATAAGCCTAGGGAGGACGAAAATGACCTAATTGATCATCCAATGACACAAACACACCTATTGGATGCACAAGATTGGTTAAAAACCCTAGTTGGACAAGAACATGCCTAGGGAGGACGAAAATCACCTAATTGATCATCCAATGACACTAATGAACTTATTGGATGCACAAGATTGGTTAAAAACCCTAATTGGACAAGAATAAGCCTAGCGGGGACGAAAATGACCTAATTGATCATCCAATGACACAAACACACCTATTGGATGCACAAAATTGGTTAAAAACCCTAGTTGGACAAGAACATGCCTAGGGAGGACGAAAATGACCTAATTGATCATCCAATGACACAAACACACCTATTGGATGCACAAGATTGGTTAAAAACCCTAATTGGACAAGAATATGCCTAGGGAGGACGAAAATGACCTAAATATTAATCTAATGACACAAACAAACTTATTGGATGCACAAGATTGATTAAAAACCCTAACTGGACAAGAATATGCCTAGGGAGGACGAAAATGACCTAATTGATCATCCAATGACACAAACACACCTATTGGATGCACAAGATTGGTTAAAAACCCTAATTGGACAAGAATATGCCTAGGGAGGACGAATATGACCTAAATGTTAATCGAATAACACAAATGAACTTATTGGATGCACAAGATTGGTTAAAAACCCTAATTGGACAAGAATAAGCCTAGGGAGAACGAAAATGACCTAAATGTTAATCCAATGACACAACTCAACTTATTGGATGCACAAGATTGGTTAAAAACCCTAATTGGACAAGAATATACCTAGGGAGGACGAAAATGACCTAAATGTTAATCCAATGACACAAATGAACTTATTGGATGCACAAGATTGGTAAAAAACCCTAATTGGACAAGAATAAGCCTAGGAAGAACGAAAATGACCTAAATGTTAATCCAATGACACAACTCAACTTATTGGATGCACAAGATTGGTTAAAAAGCCTAATTGGACAAGAATAAGCCTAGGGAGGACGAAAATGACCTAATTGATCATCCAATGACACAAACACACCTATTGGATGCACAAAATTGGTTAAAAACCCTAGTTCGACAAGAACATGCCTAGGGAGGACGAAAATGACCTAATTGATCATCCAATGACACAAACACACCTATTGGATGCACAAGATTGGTTAAAAACCCTAATTGGACAAGAATATGCCTAGGGAGGACGAAAATGACCTAAATATTAATTTAATGACACAAACAAACTTATTGGATGCACAAGATTGATTAAAAACCCTAACTGGACAAGAATATGCCTAGGGAGGACGAAAATGACCTAATTGATCATCCAATGACACAAACACACCTATTGGATGCACAAGATTGGTTAAAAACCCTAATTGGACAAGAATATGCCTAGGGAGGACGAATATGACCTAAATGTTAATCGAATAACACAAACGAACTTATTGGATGCACAAGATTGGTTAAAAACCCTAATTGGACAAGAATAAGCCTAGGGAGAACGAAAATGACCTAAATGTTAATCCAATGACACAACTCAACTTATTGGATGCACAAGATTGGTTAAAAACCCTAATTGGACAAGAATAAACCTAGGGAGGACGAAAATAACCTAATTGATCATCCAATGAATCAAACACACCTATTGGATGCACAAGATTGGTTAAAAACCGTAATTGGACAAGAATATGCCTAGGGAGGACGAAAATGACCTAAATGTTAATCCAATGACACAAATGAACTTATTGGATGCACAAGATTGGTTAAAAACCCTAATTGGACAAGAATAAGCCTAGGGATGACGAAAATGACCTAATTGATCATCCAATGACACAAACACACCTATTGGATGCACAAGATTGGTTACAAACCCTAATTGGACAAGAATAAGCCTAGGGAGAACGAAAATGACCTAAATGTTAATCCAATGACACAACTCAACTTATTGGATGCACAAGATTGGTTAAAAACCCTAATTCGACAAGAATAAGCCTACGGATGACGAAAATGACCTAATTGATCATCCAATGACACAAACACACCTATTGGATGCACAAGATTGGTTAAAAACCCTAGTTGGACAAGAACATGCCTAGAGAGGACGAAAATGACCTAATTGATCATCCAATGACACTAATGAACATATTGGATGCACAAGATTGGTTAAAAACCCTAATTGGACAAGAATAAGCCTATGGAGGATGAAAAGGGCCTAATTGATCATCCAATGACACAAACACAGCTATTGGATGCAAAAGATTGGTTAAAAACCCTAATTGGACAAGATGATGCCTAGGGAGGAAGAAAATGACCTAAATATTAATTCAATGACACAAACAAACTTATTGGATGCACAAGATTGGTTAAAAACCCTAATTGGACAAGAATAAGCCTAGGGAGGACGAAAATGACCTAATTGATCATCCAATGACACAAACACACCTATTGGATGCACAAGATTGGTTAAAAACCCTAATTGGACAAGAATATGCCTAGGGAGGACGAAAATGACCTAAATATTAATTCAATGACACAAACAAACTTATTGGATGCACAAGATTGGTTAAAAACCCTAATTGGACAAGAATAAGCCTAGGGAGGACGAAAATGACCTAATTGATCATCCAATGACACAAACACACCTATTGGAATCACAAGATTGGTTAAAAACCCTAATTGGACAAGAATATGCCAAGGGAGGACGAAAATGACTTAAATGTTAATCCAAAGACACAAATGAACTTATTGGATGCACAAGATTGGTTAAGAACCCTAATTGGACAAGAATAAGCCTAGGGAGGACGAAAATGACCTAATTGATTATCCAATGACACAAACACGACTATTGGATGCACAAGATTGGTTAAAAACCCTAATTGGACAAGAATATGCCTAGGGAGGACGAAAATGACCTAAATATTAATTCAATGACACAAACAAACTTATTGGATGCACAAGATTGGTTAAAAACCCTAATTGGACAAGAATAAGCCTAGGGAGGACGAAAATGACCTAATTGATCATCCAATGACACAAACACACCTATTGGATGCACAAGATTGGTTAAAAACCCTAATTGGACAAGAATAAGCCTAGGAAGGACAAAAATGACCTAATTGATCATCCAATGACACAAACACACCTATTGGAGGCACAAGATTAGTTAAAAACCCTAGTTGGACAAGAATAAGTCTAGGGAGGACGAAAATGACCTAATTGATCATCAAATGACACAAACACACCTATTGGATGCACAAGATTGGTTAAAAACCCTAATTGGACAAGAATAAGCCTAGGGAGGACGAAAATGACCTAATTGATCATCCAATGACACAAACACACCTATTGGATGCACAAGATTGGTCAAAAACCCTAATTGGACAAGAATATGCCTAGGGAGGACGAAAATGACCTAAATGTTAATCCAATGACATAAATGAACTTATTGGATGCACAAGATTGGTTAAAAACCTTAATTGGACAAGAATAAGCCTAGGGAGGATGAAAATGACCTAATTGATCATCCAATGACACAAACACACCTATTGGATGCACAAGATTGGTTAAAAACCCTAATTGGACAAGAATATGCCTAGGGAGGACGAAAATGACCTAAATATTAATTCAATGACACAAACAAACTTATTGGATGCACAAGATTGGTTAAAAACCCTAATTGGACAAGAATATGCCTAGGGAGGACGAAAATGACCTAAATATTAATTCAATGACACAAACAAACTTATTGGATGCACAAGATTGGTTAAAAACCCTAATTGGACAAGAATAAGCATAGGGAGGACGAAAATGACCTAATGGATCATCCAATGACACAAACACACCTATTGGAGGCACAAGATTAGTTAAAAACCCTAGTTGGACAAGAATAAGTCTAGGGAGGACGAAAATGACCTAAATATTATTTCAATGACACAAACAAACTTATTGGATGCACAAGATTGGTTAAAAACCCTAATTGGACGAGAATATGCCTAGGGAGGACGAAAATGACCTAAATGTTAATCCAATGACACAAATGAACTTATTGGATGCACAAGATTGGTTAAAAACCCTAATTGGACAAGAATAAGCCTAGGGAGGACGAAAATGACCTAATTGATCATCAAATGACACAAACACACCTATTGGATGCACAAGATTGGTTAAAAACCCTAATTGGACAAGAATAAGCCTAGGGAGGACGAAAATGACCTAATTGATCATCCAATGACACAAACACACCTATTGGATGCACAAGATTGGTCAAACACCCTAATTGGACAAGAATAAGCCTAGGGAGAACGAAAATGACCTAAATGTTAATCCAATGACACAACTCAACTTATTGGATGCACAAGATTGGTTAAAAACCCTAATTGGACAAGAATAAGCCTAGGGAGGACGAAAATGACCTAATTGATCATCCAATGACACAAACACACCTATTGGAGGCACAAGATTGGTTAAAAACCCTAGTTGGACAAGAATAAGGCTAGGGAGGACGAAAATGACCTAATTGATCATCCAATGACACAAACACACCTATTGGAGGCACAAGATTAGTTAAAAACCCTAGTTGGACAAGAATAAGTCTAGGGAGGACGAAAATGACCTAAATATTAATTCAATGACACAAACAAACTTATTGGATGCACAAGATTGGTTAAAAACCCTAATTGGACGAGAATATGCCTAGGGAGGACGAAAATGACCTAAATGTTAATCCAATGACACAAATGAACTTATTGGATGCACAAGATTGGTTAAAAACCCTAATTGGACAAGAATAAGCCTAGGGAGGACGAAAATGACCTAATTGATCATCAAATGATACAAACACACCTATTGGATGCACAAGATTGGTTAAAAACCCTAATTGGACAAGAATAAGCCTAGGGAGGACGAAAATGACCTAATTGATCATCCAATGACACAAACACACCTATTGGAGGCACAAGATTAGTTAAAAACCCTAGTTGGACAAGAATAAGCCTAGGGAGGACGAAAATGACCTAAATATTAATTCAATGACACAAACAAACTTATTGGATGCACAAGATTGGTTAAAAACCCTAATTGGACGAGAATATGCCTAGGGAGGACGAAAATGACCTAAATGTAAATCCAATGACACAAATGAACTTATTGGATGCACAAGATTGGTTAAAAACCCTAATTGGACAAGAATAAGCCTAGGGAGGACGAAAATGACCTAATTGATCATCAAATGACACAAACACACCTATTGGATGGACAAGATTGGTTAAAAACCCTAATTAGACAAGAATAAGCCTAGGGAGGACGAAAATGACCTAATTGATCATCCAATGACACAAACACACCTATTGGATGCACAAGATTGGTTAAAAACCGTAATTGGACAAGAATATGCCTAGGGAGGACGAAAATGACCTAAATGTTAATCCAATGACATAAATGAACTTATTGGATGCACAAGATTGGTTAAAAACCCTAATTGGACAAAAATAAGCCTAGGGAGGACGAAAATGACCTAATTGATCATCGAATGACACAAACACACCTATTGGATGCACAAGATTGGTTAAAAACCCTAATTGGACAAGAATATGCCTAGGGAAGACGAAAATGACCTAAATGTTAATCCAATGACACAAATGAACTTATTGGATGCACAAGATTGGTTAAAAACCCTAATTGGACAAGAATAAGCCTAGGGAGGATAAAAATGACCTAATTGATCATCCAATGACACAAACACACCTATTGGATGCACAAGATTGGTTAAAAACCCTAACTGGACAAGAATATGCCTAGGGAGGACGAAAATGACCTAATTGATCATCCAATGACACAAACACACCTATTGGATGCACAAGATTGGTTAAAAACCCTAATTGGACAAGAATATGCCTAGGGAGGACGAATATGACCTAAATGTTAATCCAATAACACAAATGAACTTATTGGATGCACAAGATTGGTTAAAAACCCTAATTGGACAAGAATAAGCCTAGGGATAACGAAAATGATCTAAATGTTAATCCAATGACATAACTCAACTTATTGGATGCACAAGATTGGTTAAAAACCCTAATTGGACAAGAATAAGCCTAGGGAGGACGAAAATGACCTAATTGATCATCCAATGACACAAATGAACTTATTGGATGCACAAGATTGGTTAAAAACCCTAATTGGACAAGAATAAGCCTATGGAGGACGAAAATGACCTAATTGATCATCCAATGACACAAACACACCTATTGGATGCACAAGATTGGTTAAAACCCTAATTGGACAAGAATATGCCTAGGGAGGACGAAAATGACCTAAATGTTAATCCAATGACACAACTCAACTTATTGGATGCACAAGATTGGTTAAAAACCCTAATTGGACAAGAATAAGCCTAGGGAGGACGAAAATGACCTAATTGATCATCTAATGACACAAACACACCTATTAGATGCACAAGATTGGTTAAAAACCCTAATTGGACAAGAATAAGCCTAGGGAGGACGAAAATGACCTAATTGATCATCCAATGACACAAACACACCTATTGGATGCAAAAGATTGGTTAAAAACCCTAATTGGACAAGAATATGCCAAGGGAGGACGAAAATGACCTAAATATTAATTCAATGAAACAAACAAACTTATTAGATGCACAAGATTGGTTAAAAACCCTAATTGGACAAGAATATGCCTAGGGAGGACGAAAATGACCTAAATGTTAATCCAATGACACAACTCAACTTATTGGATGCACAAGATTGGTTAAAAACCCTAATTGGACAAGAATAAGCCTAGGGAGGACGAAAATGACCTAATTGATCATCCAATGACACAAACACGCCTATTGGATGCACAAGATTGGTTAAAAACCCTAATTGGACAAGAATATGCCTAGGGAGGACGAATATGACCTAAATGTTAATCCAATAACACAAATGAACTTATTGGATGCACAAGATTGGTTAAAAACCCTAATTGGACAAGAATAAGCCTAGGAAAAACGAAAATGACCTAAATGTTAATCCAATGACACAACTCAACTTATTGGATGCACAAGATTGGTTAAAAACCCTAATTGGACAAGAATAAGCCTAGGGAGGACGAAAATGACCTAATTGATCATCCAATGACACAAACACACCTATTGGATGCACAAGATTGGTTAAAAACCCTAATTGGACAAGAATATGCCTAGGGAGGACGAAAATGACCTAATTGATCATCCAATGACACAAATGAACTTATTGGATGCACAAGATTAGTTAAAAACCCTAATTGGACAAGAATATGCCTAGGGAGGACAAAAATAACCTAATTGATCATCCAATGACACAAACACACCTATTGGATGCACAAGATTGGTTTAAAACCCTAATTGGACAAGAATAAGCCTAGGGAGGACGAAAATGACCTAATTGATCATCCAATGACACAAACACACCTATTGGATGCACAAGATTGGTTAAAAACCCTAATTGGACTAGAATATGCCTTGGGAGGACGAAAATGACCTAAATATTAATTCAATGACATAAACAAAGTTATTCGATGCACAAGATTGGTTAAAAACCCTAATTGGACAAGAATAAGCCTAGGGAGGACGAAAAAGACCTAATTCATCATCCAATGAAACAAACACACCTATTGGATGCACAAGATTGGTTAAAAACCCTAATTGGACAAGAATAAGCCTAGGGAGGACGAAAAAGACCTAATTGATCATCCAATGAAACAAACACACCTATTGGATGCACAAGATTGGTTAAAAACCCTAATTGGACAAGAATAAGCCTAGGGAGGACGAAAATGACCTAATTGATCATCCAATGACACAAACACACCTATTGGATGCACAAGATTGGTTAAAAACCCTAATTGGACAAGAATATGCCTAGGGAGGACGAATATGATCTAAATGTTAATCCAATAACACAAATGAACTTATTGGATGCACAAGATTGGTTAAAAACCCTAATTGGACAATAATAAGCCTAGGGAGGACGAAAATGACCTAATTGATCATCCAATGACACAAACACACCTATTGGATGCACAAGATTGGTTAAAAACCCTAATTGGACAAGAATAAGCATAGGGAGGACAAAAATGACCTAATTGATCATCCAATGGCACAAACACACCTATTGGATGCACAAGATTGGTTAAAAACCCTAATTGGACAAGAATAAGCCTAGGGAGGACGAAAATGACCTAATTGATCATCCAATGACTAAAACACACCTATTGGATGCACAAGATTGGTTAAAAACCCTAATTGGACAAGAATAAGCCTAGGGAGGACAAAAATGACCTAATTGATCATCCAATGGCACAAACACACCTATTGGATGCACAAGATTGGTTAAAAACCCTAATTGGACAAGAATAAGCCTAGGGAGGACGAAAATGACCTAATTGATCATCCAATGACTAAAACACACCTATTTGATGCACAAGATTGGTTAAAAAACCCTAATTGGACAAGAATAAGCCTAGGGAGGACAAAAATGACCTAATTGATCATCCAATGGCACAAACACACCTATTGGATGCACAAGATTGGTTAAAAACCCTAATTGGACAAGAATAAGCCTAGGGAGGACGAAAATGACCTAATTGATCATCTAATGACACAAACACACCTATTGGAGGCACAAGATTGGTTAAAAACCCTATTTGGACAAGAATAAGCCTAGGGAGGACGAAAATGACCTAAATATTAATTCAATGACACAAACAAACTTATTGCATGCACAAGATTAGTTAAAAACCCTAATTGGACAAGAATATGCCTAGGGAGGACGAAAATGACCTAAATGTTAATCCAATGACACAAATGAACTTATTGGATGCACAAGATTGGTTAAAAACCCTAATTGGACAAGAATAAGCCTAGGGAGGACGAAAATGACCTAATTGATCATCAAATGATACAAACACACCTATTGGATGCACAAGATTGGTTAAAAACCCTAATTGGACAAGAATAAGCCTAGGGAGGACGAAAATGACCTAATTGATCATCCAATGACACAAACACACCTATTGGATGCAAAAGATTGGTCAAAAACCCTAATTGGACAAGAATATGCCTAGGGAGGACGAAAATGACCTAAATGTTAATCCAATGACATAAATGAACTTATTGGATGCACAAGATTGGTTAAAAACCCTAATTGGACAATAATAAGCCTAGGGAGGACGAAAATGACCTAATTGATCATCGAATGACACAAACACACCTATTGGATGCACAAGATTGGTTAAAAACCATAATTGGACAAAAATATGCCTAGGGAAGACGAAAATGACCTAAATGTTAATCCAATGACACAAATGAACTTATTGGATGCACAAGATTGCTTAAAAACCCTAATTGGACAAGAATAAGTCTAGGGAGGATGAAAATGACCTAATTGATCATCCAATGACACAAACACACCTATTGGATGCACAAGATTGGTTAAAAACACTAACTGGACAAGAATATGCCTAGGGAGGACGAAAACTACCTAATTGATCATCCAATGACACAAACACACCTATTGGATGCACAAGATTGGTTAAAAACCCTAATTGGACAAGAATAAGCCTAGGGAGGATGAAAATGACCTAATTGATCATCCAATGACACAAACACACCTATTGGATGCACAAGATTGGTTAAAAACCCTAACTGGACAAGAATATGCCTAGGGAGGACGAAAATGACCTAATTGATCATCCAATGACACAAACACACCTATTGGATGCACAAGATTGGTTAAAAACCCTAATTGGACAAGAATATGCCTAGGGAGGACGAATATGACCTAAATGTTAATCCAATAACACAAATGAACTTATTGGATACACAAGATTGGTTAAAAACCCTAATTGGACAAGAATAAGCCTAGGGAGAACGAAAATGACCTAAATGT